>ONZA01010544.1:77287-93955 GCA_900322205.1 Kewa caespitosa | reverse complement strand
CACGGCAATAGGAGATTAATACCCATGATTCTCTCTGCGATGATTGGAGCGTTGAAGATGGCAAGGCATGCTATAAAAGTCTTACAGAAGAAATACCCAAGACACGACAACGCCAACAACATTCACATCGACAACATCAATTGCATACTTCATTCTCTCTAAGCTCCATATTTTGTAATACGCTCTGTATTCCCAGCTTTGTAATACTTCAGTCCTATACTATAGTGAAGTTTTTCCCTGTTGGAGGACGATTCCAACCGAGGTTTTCTCCCTATTCAAAGGGTTTCCTCATAAAAATCCTGTGTGTCGTTCTTACTTTACGTTTTCATTATTCTACATTGCAGTAACAATCTGGAACGTTAAATAGTGATTTAGACTAGTTGAACTGCAACTCTGCTTGATAGAGCTCATGTAGTTTTTTTACCAAAACTCAGGTTGACGCCCCAATAACATACTATAAAGCCTAATAGTTTTTTAGATGTAACGCCAAAGGAAAATTTTTGTGGATTTAGTCTCATATTTTTTTTAAGCTTTCGAAGATTTGGTCCAGATTGGGTAATTCCCCTTCTTGACCTTAAGACTGAACGATCATACCATCTACGTACGTTGACTTCTTTGTGCATCATGTCATGTAGAAGGGTTTGTTCTGTTCATTGATAAGCTTCCCCAGCGTTTATCAACCCAAAAGGCATGACAAGATAGCAATGCGCCCCCCATTGTGTAATGAAGGTGGTTTTATGAAGGTCTTCCTTGGCCATGAGTAACTGGTTGTAGCCCGCATACCCTTCCATGAATTACAAAAGCTCATGGTCTGCGGTGTTATCAACTTGGAGATCAATATGAGCTAAAGGGGAGTTGTCTTTGGCACATGTCTTAATCATATCCCGATGGTCTACAACGTTCTTACTTTTTCGTATTTCTTTGGGACGAAAACGATGTTGGCTAGCATTTAAGGTAACCTGCGGCTACGACGAACCCTACATTGAGCTTTTCTTGTACCTTTTCTTTCATTTTCAATGCCTATTCCGGTTCCATTATCCTAAGTTTTTTCTTAACCGATTTTGAATGAGGGATGAGAGGGATTTTGTTCTCAGTGATGGATCGATCTATTCCAGGCATGTCCTTATAGGACCATGAAAAGACATCTATATATTCCTTTAAGAGATTTATTAGTTCAGATCTTTTATTTGGAGTTATAGTTAGACCAACTATAACCTCTTGAAGTTCTTCGTTAGTTCCCAAGTTTATTTTTTCGATTTCTTAAATTACCGAAGTTCTTGGTTAATGTTCGAACATGGCTCATGAGGGATTTCTCATGAGCGGATTCATTAGCGACAAAAAAATTCAAGGAGTAAGAAGGGCAAGAGTTTCTTTTATTGATATCATCAAAGAGTACATCAATGTAAGGATTATACACTGTGGGAATGTGGGAGCTTAACTTCCTAATCTTTCAGGAGGGGAATGTTCAACACTAGAATCTGAATCGGAATCACTATGATTAGCATCAGAATCGCTGGACTCAAACATGGGACCCTCTCCTGTACTGATGTTAAAATTCCGCTTGTCTTAGGTTGTCCACTTGCAAATGCGGGGCCATCCTTGGAGTACAGCGATGGTCGGTGTTGTCAACTGCAAATGTTGAATCCTACGTCTTTGATGGCGAGAGCCATGTCGTTATCCTCTTGCGCTCGACTGTTCCCTTGTTCAAACATGCTCAAGATGCGTTGTGAGGTGAAGGTTGAGCCCAATAAAGAGATGGCCAGTCTTTGGACCTATGCATTTCATCACCAAGAAGGTTGCTATTTGTGCTATTTTCCAAGGGCCACGTTGATAGTTGATTGTAGGTTAAAAAATCATGCCTTTGCCAGGGGCAATTTCAGCATGTACTTCCCTTGGGATGAATCTCCAGGAAGCTCGGCTTCCCTAAGGTACAAAAATGGAGGACCTCGACCCTCCACATTAAGAACAGTGCTCTCGAAGGACTGTTCCCGATATACCCACTAGAGGTGTACATTTCAAAAAGTAGAAGTGAGTGCTTGGGCTCATGTATGCCCAGGGCTCAACTAGCCCAGGGAGGCGTTGTGGCTTCCCTAGCACACCAAAACCCTAAAGGGGATTGGGGGAAATCAGATCCTATAAATTGACCCATCACACATCCAAACAAGGTACACAACAATTACTCATTAAATACTCATTTCCTGCACTTTGCTCTCGACATCAACACCCTAAAGTGTTCGAGTCCGATGGGCACGTTCATACTTTCAATTTTCCCCGCGGCCTACCTCGTGGCCAAACTTCCAACAGTTACACCGAACTAACTTACGCATCAGATAATTGATCCCTAGAACACGCCGAGGGTAGTTCACGAACTTCTGTTTTGTAGGTCACCTCGGGTCACTTTACAAGCACCTCGAAACCTCTCAATTCTCATGCACCTAAATCTCTTCATCCCTTTGAGTTTCAAGGGTCCACTCCGTCACCCAAAAATATCCAAAACATTTGGCGGTGTCTGTTGGGAGTGGCCAACCAAAGTTGCATGAGATTGAGAAATAGTAAACACATTCAAGCACCCTCTCCAACTCAAGATATGTCTCCCCATAACTCGATCTCTGCTAGTGTGCAAGAAGGAACCCGCCTTCACTGCCTCTTGTAGGCCCTGTCACCCAAGAGGTGCTCGCTTCCCTTCAAGAAAACATTCTAGGGGATATTCAAAAGATGTGAATCACCCTAGTAGAGAGTTTCCTCGGAACCTCGGTAACAAAGGGAAAGAGCAATAGGAGGGTGCTAAGATGCCCACCTCAGATGAGATCTCTAATCCCAAAGGGCAAGAGTGTTGACACCAAAATATCGTCCCCCAAACGATCGAATGACGATAAATAATCTACGGTATGGTTACCGAAAATTTTTAATACGCGAAATATCATAATATTGAAAAATCCAAAATCAACCAAAGTGAAAAGGGCAAAATGGTAATTTCACCTCACCTTGAAGCTTCTAGACCTCCCCTAGGATTTCTTTAGGAATCCCTGCCAAGGGAATTAAAAATCGTAACGGGAGCATTAAATCAGGGGCCAGCGATTGAGGCACAAATCGTTGCCCACCCAACGATTTGGCACATAATCGATCGCACCCCAGCGAATTAACCCATATTCGCTGGGTTAGGTGGCGATTTGCAACCAAATTGTTGTCTGTCGCCTCCCCCTTGACCGTTAAAACCCAATTGCATGGTTCAGCTTCCAGCAAATTGCACCAAATTCGCTGGGCGCTGATCAAAATTAGGGAAAATCGCCCCTCACCCAGCGAATTGATCCATATTCGTTGGCCCAAGGTGCATTAAAGTTTCCATCACAATGTAAACCCATGCATTAACCGTACGTAATAACAGTCATTAACAAGCCTAAACTCAGCAAAAAAACACCCAGCAACCAAAAACCTTTCCCCTCAAGCTTATGATTCATTTTTGAGCATCTTTCTCAATATTTCCTAAGCCAAATCCACAAAAAACCATAAAAACACAAAAACCGTTCCATCAAGATTTCGCGTATAACAAAATTCGATTTTAATCCTATCCAAAGGTAGATTCCCGAGAGTCCTCCCCTCCTAAGGCACTCCTTAAGGGGGGAGTTGTGAATTTTTCGCATTTTATTTCTTTTCATTTTCTTTTTATTTCTATTTATGTCATAAAATTGGAGAATATGATAATTCAATATTATTTTCTTTAATTTTAGACAAGTATTTAATTTTTATTCTTCTACTGTCTAGTATATATTTTTGATTCATTTTCAAGTCATGAATTTAGGGTAATAACAATTTGATGTTATGTTCCTAAATTAAACGACGTTATTCTATTTTATCTATATTTACGTGTATATATTTTTATTTATCTGTTTATTATTAATTTTTATTATTTTTGTTTTTAAAATTTTAAGGATTTTAAACATTCTGCCTCATTTTAATTTTATTTTTTTGGCCTTTATTTATTTTTGTCTGATTTTTCTTCTTTTCGGCATTTTTTTTTTCTTTTCCTATTCTTTTCGCATTTTCTTTATTTTTTTCTAATTTTTATTATTTATTTTTATTGAGTCACTTAATTCTGGAAAGTAGTAATTCAATATTACTTTTTGGAATTATAAGACTTACATTCATATATTATTATGTATATATTATTTATTTATATAGTCGCCCATTCGGTAACATAATCCCATGGACATGTTTATGTGTTTTATTGGTTTAATTATTGACAAATGAACGATGCATGTAAAAAGTTATCACCTATATAAAGTGTATGATGATATGACTTAGAAAATATTTAGATTTAAATCACTTCGTGGAACCAAATCGAAATACAAAGCTCTAATTTACAAATAGTGGCTGTTCATAAGAACGGGCAAATTGGATGCATCCCATCTAATTTGTACCTTCAATCCCGAATCTCGACTTTGGTTAAAAGACTAAAGGAGTCATAAGGCAGTTTCCTTATTTTCCTAAAATAAGGTGGCGACTCCAAACATCCTATATGTGCCACTTCGCACATTGTAAAAAATGACAATTGTACCCCAGACCCGCACTTTATTGTCATGGGGAGTACGCGCGCCTATTTCAGCTTCCGCCTTCCTCCCTCTCGCCTGGAGAGCAGGGGGGCCGTGGCCCTTACAGTGGCGACTCCTCTGGGGATTAACATAAGAGGTTGAAACTCGAAAATAAGTTAGAAAAAAAAGCGTAAATCAAGTTTTGTTTGAAATGCATCATTTCTTGCATACAATATCATGCGTACACGCAACATAAGTAACCCATGATTAAACCCAAAGGGGACGAGTTTTGTTACATGTAGGATCCATTTGATCCCCCATGCATGTCGTAAACGATTCTCCACACGACGTTTTTCTTTCATCCATTCAATGGAAGTGAAAACGGTAACTTACGACGCATATTCACTCCATAACGTTGTAAGCACCCCGTATGTCGTGGGAACCTAATTTTTCCATAACCTGTCATTCTTAACATTGGAAAACTAGAGCCATTGTATAGGTGTAAACATAGAAGAGAATATTACATTTGCACGCTTGACCCTTGCATTTCATTTTGCACTGCATTTGGACCGAACAATAAACCAGGGGGCTTTACGGTTCATTTTTCCCTTAGAATTTTAGGCGTTACCTTCTCATTTTGGACCGTTCTTCTTCATACCTTTCCAACTTAGCTCCCGGATCAACACTAGGGACCGAAGCATTTGTCGGACTGACAGCGAAAACAATCAGCTTCATTGGACATCGTCTCCACCACCCTTGTTCTCAAATTCGTCATGTTCGTCTCCCGAACCCAAGTCAACACCACCACCATTTGTACATCTCAACTTTGAAAGGGTCGGAACACCTACTCTCCAGGACCTTGCTGCCGTTATCCAGAACCTAACTGAAAAGGTTGACCAAATGGAGACTAAGAATGCTAACGAGGTTGACCTAATCAAGGGTGAACTCAAAAAGTTAGAAATTGTCCTAACCAAGTGCATACCTTGATACGCAACTTAAGGCTTGAGTTTAAGAAGCATCTCATTTTTCAACCCATAAGCAACTTCCTCCAACTCACGGAGGTAGGACGAGCTATAGAGGACGAGCTTGCCAATTCAGAAGTGAAATGTACTATGGCCAATAATAACAACAACAACAACAACAACAAGCGGACCAATACTGCCGAAAGCAGAGAGCTTTTCCCCCATTGGGCATGACTCTCACTCAAGCTCTCGAGCATTGCATAAAAAAGAATTATTTACAGCCTGTTGGGGCCACTCCCGATGTCCCTGAGGACAAATGGTCCAAGAGCTATGATATTTAAAAATACTATGGAAAGGGCCATGAGATCGATAAGTGCTGGACCGTAAGACATGCGGTCCAAGAACTCAATGATAACAGAACCTTACAGTTACCAAAGGCAGCACGTGCCCCGAATAATAAAACAAATCCCCTCGCATCTCACGAGGAGTCCATTTTCTCTATAATCGACGACGACCTAGGCTTCGATCCAACTTTACTAATCGACCCCGTGTAACCGCATGGCCGTTTAGCTATTAATGGTATATCGGATAGAGATAAAGAGCATTCATGGGATGCATCCCTAAAGTGTGATAAAATTTATGACGACGCATGGCTTTTCGACCACGGGGTTTGGGAAGACGAAGCCGACATTCTAAGTAGGTCGGGATAATTTTTCGGTAGAAACGATGGTCCACCCCAGACCAATGACAACTCAGCCAACAAGGGCAAAGAGGTAGTGGCACAAGAACCACTCGATAACCCTTTACTAAAACAACTTAAAAGAATGAAAGCCGACATTACCGTTTGGCAACTCTTAGCATCGTCTCTAGGGCAAACACTCCTTGCCGAACTCAAAAAAATACATGTCTCACCCAAACCAGCACCCTCCCAACTCGTAAGTTTCTTAACTGAGGAAAGATCATCCATCACGATCACATTTTCGAACGAGGACCTCCCTAAAGAAGTTTGGAACCATAAAATTGTATTGTATCTTACGGTGACGTGCAACCAGCATCACGTCCCCAAGGCACTCTTTGATAACGAGTCCGCGGTCAATGTATGCCCACTTAGAATCGCAAAATGATTCGACATTCAATACGAACTTGCACAAACATCAGAAGGCTTACGAGCTTACGATAACTCTAGGAGGAGTGTTCTCGGTACCATCAGCATCCATGTTACTGCTGGTGTCGTAGAAAAACGAGTCACCTTTTCCATGATCGACATACCTTCCACCTTCAACCTCCTCCTTTTACAACGACCTTGGCTAAATAGCATCAATGCCATCCCATTCACCCTTTACCAAAAAGTAAAAATGGTTGTAGAGGGAAAGTCCTAGTGATGGGGGCTGACTAAATGAAGGTCACCTCGTCTAAGACTACTGTCTTAAAAATAGACGACGGTGAAGAAGATGAGGACTTTTGAGGCTTCAACCCCAAAATAAACTCTATTGAGGACGAACAAGTTCCATTCAACTTTGATCCTCATTCTAACCTTCGTGTCAATTCCATCCTTGGAAAACAGGGCTACATGCTAGGGATGGCTTTAGGAAAGCACGCCCAGGCCCCGAGTTCTTTTCGGTGGGCACAATCCACGAACCTCACATTCGGCCTAGACTACACACCCTTGATTCACGAAGTTATAGAATCAATGTTGAGGGAGGCAAGACGAAAGAGGACCATACGGGAAGGCACTCCCTTCAATAGCACTAAAATTATTTATCCTCGCACCAATGGACAATTTATTCGAGCAGGCGATGACTACCCTTACTTCGGATTTCCCGAGCCACATTACCTTCAGGGAGAAGGCATATTAACCGTAGGATATGAAATATTCGAGGATTAAAACCTTCTTGAAAATGGAATCCCTAAGCTTCCGGATCCACCCTCACTTGGTTGGGCTCAACCCATACCTCATAATGCATTCGGTCTCCTTTTCGGACAGGAGAAGATCCCGGCACGAGAAGATGACAACGTACCGGCCATCCAGAACTAAGAATTCGACCCCTCCGAATGAATCACACCCGCCACCGGGATAATAGAAGGATGGCGCCGCACTTGCCAGTGAACGACTTCTGACAGGCGCAAATTTAGCATCACAATAGGAGAACGACCTATGTTCGAGTCAAGCGATAGAAACTCTAGAAGCTCTAGTGATTCTGATTTCGATTCTAGTATAGGGCGCTCTCCTCGCGAGATGATTACGAAGCTAGGCACCCCCACTCCTAAAGTGTATGATCCTTCTATTGATGTACTCTTTGATGGTATTAATAAAATGAATGATGATTCCGCGTACTCCTTGGATTGTTTTGTCACTAATGAATAAAGTGGCGATAAGTCACTCATGCGGGCCATGCTCGAACATGAACAAAAAACCTCGGTAATTGAAGAAACCGATATGATTAACTTAAGAATTAACGATAAACCTCAAGAGATTAAATTGGTCTAGATAAAATATCCGAACTTTTTGAGGTAGCCCTCCCCCTCGAGGTTGAGATACCTTCCCTTAGGGCAGTTTTTTAGAGAATGATATTCCCGAGGATGACTGGGTAAGAGAAAGATACGAACATTTGGTTTTGCTAGACAAGAAGCGCCTAAGCGCTTCGCATAATGTTCAAATATATCAGAGAAGAGGGGCTCGCACTTTCAATAAAAAGGTATGACCACGATCATTAGAAGAAGGTGACTTGGTTTTGAAATAAAACCGAGCACCTATACAAGACCCACGTGGTAAGTTTAGCCCAAATTGGTCGGGATCGTACATAATCAAGAAGATCCTTTCCGGAGGTGCGGTCTTACTCATGGATCCAGATGGAATAAAATTTTCCCAACGAACTAACTTAGACCAGTTAAAGAAATTTTATGCTTAATTCCAAAGTTTGATAATCGTATAACGCCCATATGTTATCCAAGATAATATTAGGCAAATAAAAAAAAATCAAAACAAAATCCTTTATCATCTTGAACTACGTTTGGCCTGATTCCCATTTGGATACATAGGTAACCCGCAAGGGCCCGGCCAGAATCCTAAAATCTATCAACATCATTTATATCGCTTTGCATTGAACTATGTTTGGCCTAATTCCCATTCGGATATGTAGGTAACCCGCAAGGGCCTGGCTCATTCAAAAAAAAAAAGTACTTCCCCTACCATAAGAAAAACATACATCGGCCGAATGCGCTATGCTTTACGCTATGCCCACAGTGCATAATTCCAAGTGTTTACTATGCTAAACTCTATGCTCGTGTAAATTCAAAGTCCCTGCTATACTTTACGCTATGCCCATAGCGCAAACTAGTTTGGACTGTAATTTTGGCTCCAAGTTGTCAAACATAATTTGCACCAACTAATAAAAAACATGATTTGGAAAGACATTCTCTTTTCATAAATTATAAAATTAGAGCATAAGTCATATAATTTATTAAGGCCTTTAATATTTATTTTAGCCTTAGTAAGTTGTTTTTTTCTAGAAAAATTTATTATTTTATTTCTAGAAAGTATTATGGAATAAAAGGGAAAAGAAAGAACAATACACAAAAAATATAAAATGTAAAATAAAGAGTGAAACAGGGACTTTTACCCAGCGAATTAAATGAAATTCGTTTGGAGCCAAGCGAAATGAAAGAAAATCGCTGGCCCTCCAGCGATATTTCTGAAATTCATTGGTCACCAGACTTTAAGTCCCAAATAGAATGCAAAACAGAATGCATTCTGGTTCTCCAAATGCAAAAAACAGCAACAGCGATGCAAACTTTGGTGCAAAATAAAAATGATGAATAAACAAAAGATGACATAAGGGTAACTTTTATTGATTCATTTGATTGATAAGTCCAAATTACAAGGATTTAAATGACAAAAGCTGTTCCAAGAGTTGGAATAAAAAAAAAAAAATACATCATTCTAAATCCTATGCTGAGGACCTACATTCTGTTCTTCCCTTTTCTTGGGAGGAAGTCAGTCCTTTAGGGGAGATGAACTCGTGCTAGCCTCCTCTTTGCGACTCCAAAACAAGCGCGTCTGCTCTTTCTTTTGGGAGGCGCCTCATCCATAGGACGAACCTTCAAAACCGGGTCTTCGATTTTGCCTTATTCCTTGGTGGCGGTAGAGCTTTCTTTTTATGTTGGCCCGGTGGAGGCACGTGCTTCTTCAAACCCGTCCTTTCGTTCTCTCAGGACTCTTTGCGTTTGTTCGATTCATTAGAGACCATCCATGTGAGGTAATGCCCCGTCACTATTGGAGACAACGTTTTACGGGTCACCACCCCACGGGTCCGCACCTTCCAATATTTGCCCCATATCTCCAATTGCCGAGCAATCAACCTTACCTTGGGTTGGACAACCTTGTTTTTCCGTGAAATGCTTTGAGCTAGCCCGTATTGGTGCCTTATCTAGGTAGGTAGAACGTCAAGAGGTGAGAAAGGCTCATGACTCGAGTATGAGGATTCTCCTCCACGCATCGGACCATGGTGGTAAGATGCCACTAGGGGATACTTCAACGAACGGTCGGATTCCCTCCCAAGTGGATCATCCATTCACCGAGAGATTTCTCCTCATATAGCCGTTGACGAGATTGAAATAGTTTCAGCGTGTAGACGATGTGTGCATCCCGATTCTTCACTAACCGAAGATGCTCCGAGAGCAAAATCTACACAAAAGAAAAAAGAAGAAAAGAGTCAATCATCACGCAAAAATAATCATCAAACATGTGAATTGAGAAAAAAAAAAAAAAAAAAAATAGGCATCAAGACTCACTTGGAGAAGTAAAGAACTTCACGACAAGGCACCATCCTTTTCATTCGCCAAACGATCTAAGCAAGCAATAGTCTTGCCCACAAAGAGAGCCATGGGACTACACCCTTCCTCCATCATCTTGACAACATGTAGAAGAGAAGTTCGGGCCATCTTACCATTTCGCACGAAAAGGGAACGACATCAAAGCTAGAGAATAAACGCCCGACGACGGAAGGTCTTCGCTCTACTATCATCTTCCACAGGAGGAGGAGAAAAATACTCGATCACTTTGATAAGGTTGAAGTAATCCCCATCAATGATATCCCGGGCTTTCTCGCGGTCAAGGCCAAGATATTCCTTATACAAGAATTCATAGCTATATCTCAAAGCAGGAATTGCCATGTTGATATTTGGGGGAAGGCACAAGATCGCGGAGAACTTCTCCACCAAAGGACACAATTCCTTGGTCCCTCCTAAGCGAAACACGTGAAGGTCGGGCATCAAAAACTTAATGGACGCCCTTAGAAGAACCCACACAAGCTTTACTTGCTTGAGGGTAAAGAAGATGGCAAGGTTGAATATGTTTAAGCATTGGCGTTCAACCATGGACATGGAGTTCATCCAAATACCGAAGGATTTCTCGAAAAGATTGGCCATGTGTTTGGGATGATTTGGAGCTTAAAAGACTTAGGAAATAGAGAAATGTGAGATTTTTGGTGTTTATTAGGTGAAGTATTCTACCATGCAAAGCCATCCCTTTCTAGCTCCACATCCATAAACGCTCTCAAAAAGGAATACGAGGCATCATGCCTGGACTCAACCCAGCGAATGCAGTCCTATTCGCTGGGCGGCCTAGCGATAAAAGCTTTAATCGCTGGGCCTCTGCCGATTTTCAGCATATTCATTGGTCGTAGAATGATTTTTCTCATATTTGCTGGACTTTTAATGACATATTTAAGTGATCATTCCCTCACCTTGAGTTAATACATGCTTAGGATTAATTCTACTGTTTTGGCCTTTAACCCCTTTGCCCCCCATGTTAATGCATTCTCATGTTCTTTTTTTTTATTCCTTTTAATCAATATTATGCATAAATGTGTCCATGTGATAGTCTATATTTATTTTCCTTATATTCAATTTTATTCTTTTTATTCATTACTTGTACATGAGTATAAATTTTTATCCTTTTACCTTTTTCATGAAAATATGTGTGCATAATGAATAATTTTTGAAAAATAAAATTTCATATAAAAAAACTTTTTTACAAACAAAAGAAGAGTTCTAGAGACCCTCAGGGAGTCACTACTATAGCCTACTAGTCGCTGACAAGCGGTGCCGAGCCGGCACGTCTCTTGCGGGAAGGCCCCGCCTGCGTAGGCTCCACCTCCAGAAATGGCATTCAAGTCCGCCACCCTCTCGCTGGTTGGGATGACAGGCGTTTCCACCTTGTGGCCACCCACGGACTCTCGATCCCTCACCCGCTCATGTGATCGGGGATACCGACGAGAACCGCTCCCACGACCCTCAGTCGCATGGGCCGAACGGCTCGAACCTTGAGCCAAAGAGGCATGACCACCTCTATGGTGTGATCAGCCTGCCTGAGACCTCGGTGCCCTCACCAGTGGCACCGGCTGAGGCTGATAAAACGGAAAATCAGCCGCAAAGACCATAATGTTGGCAAAAATAAGAGAAAAAGAGCACAAAGATGTAACTCTCTCGCATGAGTACGAGAAGCACAAACCAAAGTGAAGAGCCGCTAAATGTGTTTCATCATGGCGGAGACGACCTTCAGGGTCGCCTTAGTCTCCTCTGGGTTCATCAGCGAGACCAAGATAAGGACAACCATTAGTGAAATGCAACCGCTGAAATCATAGATATTAAAAAAATAAAATAAAAAAACAAAGCTGGCATGAATGCCCCATTGTTCCCCTCAAGCAGGGAAAGGTACTCACACTCATCATCTCGCATGTCCGGGACCTCTAATATGACACGAGCCCCTGACTCGTCCTCGTGGCTTATAGACAGAGTCAGCAAAGGAATACCCACTCCACCCTTAAATAACAACAGAAACTCCATTAGAGTTCATCAAACACAAGCAAAATTACAAACAACGAGGCATAGTAGAAGGCTTACCTCAGCTAAAACAAAAGTTGTTGGCATCAAACGCTCAATGCAGAACGCCTAGTCAGCAAGGGCTGGATCGTCGTCACCCAGCTGCTGGATGAAGTATAAGAACTCAACACCTCACATAGCCGCCTTGAACTCGCTTTCAAAAAGACAGTCAGGGCAGAAGACAGAGTCTGGTGGACCCTGAGGGACCTCAAACTTCCCGATCGTCTGCCGGGTCACCCGCTCTCCGAGATACCACACATGACCAAATGGGCCCTCGAACAGGATCCTCTTCAGATCGTACTCCCGAATTGCATGCAAACCTCATTGGGGATGCCGGTCACATCTGACCAAGGGGTGTACGAAACCTGGAAAATAGCAAAAGAAAGCATTAGGTCGAACCTTAGATGCATAAACATCAAAAAGCAAAATACATGCAATCAATGTATTCCTGAAGAGCAACAATTTCGTTCAGCATCAGCCTTTGCTTCGGGAGAGGAAGCTCACTAGGTGCGATGCAGTACATCAATGACCAAAGAGCCAAGATAGGGAAGGCTCGGGGATGGTCACAGTGAGGCTCGAAGACTGAAAAGTGCTCGAAAAACTATATCTGCACATACGAAGAGAGTTAGAAGTCAAGAATATAAATGGAGACATAAGGCAATCAAAGGCTAGAAGAGGCATTACCTCGATCACCTTCTGAAAGCCGTCGAGGAGAATGTCCTTGTTCTTTATTTGACGGCACTCATGTCTCAAATACTTCATGAAGGTTGCGTTACCTGGCGCGCCGCAGTTGTAACCACTAATCCTCCCGAAATCCTCGAGGGCCGGAGGTAAGAAAAGTAGAGACGGCTACCTTTGTCCCCCAATAAGGTGCAAGCCAAGAGGTAGGCAACGAAGACCCGCACTGTCTGATCCAGTGTCATCTCATCAAGATGCTTGGTAAAGACATCCCGACAGGTCGAGTAAGGGACTGACCCGTCGTTAGGGGGTCGTAAGCCGCACAAAGTCCTCCCCAAACATGGCCATCAATCTCTCCTGCTCATGGTAGAAGGAACCATCCAGGGGCAGAGGCTCACCTACAAAGCCTACACCACTAATCAGCACGAACTCAGACGACGTGATCGTCATCTCGCCCATCGGTTGGTGGAAGTTGCCATTCGTGTCCTAAAAATGCTCGACAAGAGACCGTACGACTATAAAGTTCACATAATCGCAGCCACAAAGTGAACCCAACAGAGAACCAAACAAGGTATCCTCGAAGCAGACGACAAAGTCGTCCCCAAGATCCCTAGCAAGAGAACGATATGTGGTGATAACCTCGCCTATACCGCCGTAGCCCCTCAAGTGTGCCTTCTTCATCTATGAGAAGATTGCGTATGCAATATAATAGACAAAACTAGCTTAAAAGGTTATGGGCAATACGAAAGTACACCTATGCATATCAACGACGAGCATTTCGACACTTTACCGAACGAAACGAAGCACACATGACATGAAGTACGTACTGTGGGACCGGGGAAAAATTACGATGTGTTTGCACACAGGTTCCCTGGTGAAAGGGTGCCGGGGCTCCCTCCCACATGGAGGCCCGAGACCCTGTGAAGGTAAATGGTTTGGAGTCGCCACCCATTCTAACCCAAACAGGGACGGAGGGTTTCTCAGGGAAACCCGAACTAGGTTTTAAGGAAAACCATTGCAAAACCATAGTGACTCAATGATGGATAAGGCAAAGATCTGACTAACCCGATGATCTGGGTCCGGGGTTTAAGTTATAGGGTACGGACATTCGAGGTGGACCCGTTTCCCTATCTGTCTTGCGACGGGCACCTACTAATACGTCATTGTCCTTAATTTTTTAGTGAATTGGGTGATGATCAAGATTATACCCAAAATGAGTAAAATGGAAAGCGATTGAACACTTAACATGAGAATATAGAAATAGAAACAAGCATATGGACATACACATTAGAAGTTAGCACACGAATCTACAAAATAGACCGTTAGACCTACATGTCTTTCGGTGTATGGCGGGCTTGGATACAATAGTACTGCACTACGTACTGCTCATCATGACACTTTAATCCACTCACAGATCAAATCCCTAACGTAGTTTTGTATAGGGGACCTATTCAGCAGGTCCACGGAGCCACTCGATGGGAACGGGTAAGGATTGATGAGCCAGTTCCTGCTCAAAACGGTAATAGTCAAGAGGCAAACACGTATGACTCGTTCCAAGACTCATATCAATCCGAAGACTGGGGAGGTTGGGGTATGACCAACGTCACCAGGGACTAGCCAGGGTGAGACTCGGAGTATCCCAAAATATTAACTCTGATGGGTGGATTGACCCGAACTTGGTTCAAGCGCATAAGTATTTGATTCTCGAGTAATCCCATTCCAAGGGAAGAAATGAACTCTCAGGGAGTGAAAGGGTTGTATCTGGGTAAGTGGAGTTAATGGATATGGTAGGCTTAATGATATGCAGAGTGGCTTTTTAGGAAAAGTAAACGGGTCCCCCGTAATGGCCTCGAGCCAAATAAGAGGGGACGATCAAGCATTTGTTTGTATTCAATAATTGGATACTCCACAAGTCAGGAGTATAAACTCCGCTGGGGGTAATGGAGGGTAATGTTTCATATGGAGGTGGGTGGAGTACCCATGATCGCGTACTAGCCAATGTTCGATTCTAACCTCGAATTCGGCACAGGGTCATGCCATACATCAAATGGACATGACAGTCCTAAGTCTAAACAACCATGCAAGTGTGAGACAATTGGTAATTAACAACTGATATTTGATCCTTGATTAATCTGGACTAATGGCATTCAGGTCAAGATAGACATGGAGGGGTGGCCAAGTCAATCGTCATCCCTGGGGACAAACATCGGGCCTAAACATATCAGTTTGAGCTGAGAGCCAAATATTTCCATTGGGGGCATATCCGCTCAAGAGTTATCTTGTTAAGAGATAATCCATCATGAGTCAATATCGGGGCAGGCGGCCTAATCATGACCTAAACTTATATGAGTGGACTCAATATGTTAAGATTGAATCGCGGTTCAAATACAGTTGAAAATTGTCAACTGGTTTCATTCTATTATAATAGCCGAGTTATATTTACAAGTGATTCCAAGCATGCAAGGAAAGAGATAAACAAAATTTTCACTATATGATCTCAGGAGACAGTTTTTACATGGTCGGATGTTAAAGAGAAAATGTACAACATTCCAAAAATGGAAATGCTAGAAATTCCTAAAAATAGGAAAAGTGGCGTAAAATAGCCTAAAAATAGGACAAGTATCCTAATAATGAAAAATGCTCGTTTGAAGTCGGTCTTCGCTCGTGGGAGTCACTAAAAGTCCGCTCGGGGCGTGGACGAAGTCATGTCGGGGCATAAACGCCTACGGGGCACCATTTGAAGTTGGGCGACAACTTCGCATAACGGTTTATTATTAACCATTTAACACTTTAATTTTTGAAAACTGGCCAAATGGACACTACAAATTTCGAAAAAAAATGAGGCCTAATACACATGTTGAAGGACTATACTGGAGATTTTTGTCATTTTTATACTTAAATAGAATTTAGTAAAAATCCTCAAAATCATCAGTTTAACGGGTCGGGACACTGGGCTAGGCCCAACTTTGAAAAATCATCATAAATTGGTTAAAATTAAAAATGGGCTGATTCCAAAGCCCAATTACATAATTTGTAGTACTCCACATGGAAACCAAAATAAATGGGTTGAATGACTAAAACTCATTTCGTGTTTGGGCCATTTACAGTATGACTTTTAAACTAGAAAGTGGGATACTAAATCAACTTTTGTGAATTTTTGGTTAATCTAAAGTGAAAGCCAATTTGTGAGTGTGCTACTAACCCATGTAGGTACTCAGGAAAATTGCACATTTTAATTTTAATGACTTAAAACATTTTTGTTTTTATTTAATAATAAAACGCTAAATCCAGACATTAGACAGTTCACTGGGCGAATTTGAAAAAATCACATATCCTAAACTACTGGTAGTTTAGAGACATGGTAGGTTTATTTGGAAATCCCTAGATGTCAACTTCATTTGTTATTAAGAATGAAAATCAAAAATCCTAACCGATTAGGAGAAAATTAGCCTAAAACGTAGGTTATACACTAATCTTTTTGGAAATTTGACCCAACTTCAAAGGGGCTCCCAGAACTTTCCAAGAGTCCAAAATGAGCATTATTGGTGTCAAAATGAACCACTTTGAGTTAGCTTCTGGTGGGCTTTTGAATTGATTCAGTCTGACTTCAAACGAGA
>ONZA01010544.1:29160-46728 GCA_900322205.1 Kewa caespitosa | reverse complement strand
TTGAGATATTAAGAGGGATCCCAAGAGTAGAACACTTTGACACCGAGAAGAATTCAGAAAAACTGAAGTGCGAGCTCGACCTATTGGCAGAAATCCGAGGAGATTCTCTCTTGCCAGTCGAAGGCTACAAGCAAAGGATGACTAGGGAATTCAATCTCCAAGCAAGATAAGAAGACTCCACGTAGGAGACCATGTGCTACAGAAAATGGAGTCTGTCAGTAGGCTAAACAAAGATGAGAAGTTGACGCCGATATTGGAAAGTTCATATAAGTTTGTAAAAGTGATTGGACCAAAGACGTACTACCAGGAAGCACTAGACAGATGAAAAGTCTTGAGGTCATGGAACATCAACAATCTACTTCGTATTTATGTGTAATCAGCACATCTTAGAGTTTATCCAGGGTGGAAACCCACAAACAACCTCCTTTGTTTTCTTTAAGGGACTCGTCTGGGAGTCACCTTTGGGTCGGCAGACCTAACCAGCCATGAAAAGTTCATTCTTTCAAAATTGTGTTCCCTTACAAATTCTCCATCCCATGGACAAAATCTAACGAAGTCGTATCCCGAGGACTACTTACAGACACGTTAAGATCCATCTCCTCAACAAATATACAAACTGTTTTCAGTCAAGTTAAACAGGAGTGAAAGGCTCCAAAGCATATTTAAGGGAAAACACCTCCATTTGCACGATGAATAAATTATTTCTTCATTAAGTCCCACCTTGGGGGAAAATAAATGAACTACCCCACTATTCAACACCATAGACGATAAACCGATAAAACTCGTGAACTTATCCAAATTGGAATCAAACACATTAAACGCAATATTTGTTTAAGTAGGGGCATAGTAAGGGTAAAAGTCCGAACAGCACTAAAGACAAACATCAAAGTTTGGTTTCAAAAAACTTAAACCAATACTTCCTTTGTAAAGTGCGAACAAGCTTGGAATCATAATAAAAGATGATGAGGAGTAATAGCACATTCTCACTAATATAGGCAGAACACCTCCAAAATTTTGGTTACATGCATTACAAAAGCCGAAGAGGCCATCAAAAAAGACAAAAGGACGAAAACAAAAGAAAACTACCTCTAAGGAGGAAAAAGATGATGTACAATGGATCCCTCATTGAAGATGGGGACGACCTACCCATTACCATGTGTTCCTATGATGAGAATGACTGCACACAAACACTAGAAAAGTCGGCCAACCCACTACGATGTCTATTAAATGAGAGACCCATTTGGGAGATGGGCCGAGGTACAATGAGTCTGTCACAAATTGGTGAAGACCTACCGAATACCATATATTTGTATGACAATAACAACTTTAATACGAAACAAGGATCTAGCCAGCCAACACATTACCATGTTCATATTGAGAGAGAGACCCTCTCGGACCACCTCGGATATCACTACCACTCGGCCTCAGCATCCTCAGTTGCTGATGATTCTAGCTGCTCAACTTCGTCACGCTGAACATTTAGACGCCTCATGAAGCCCTTGCCTTCACTAGATTAGGAGGGGTCGACGTTGATAGCGTCACTGGACCCTACCACAAGGTTAGGCCCGCACTACTTTCTTGAGGAGTGGGCGTAGAAGCCCTTCACATTCACCCTCGATTCTAGAGACGCTTCCAGACCGTGGGCAGCTTCGGTCTGTTTTACTAGTATGGTAGCCCAGATAACCATGAACCCAGCGGTCAGACCGAAGACCTCCATGGAGGCTCTTCAAGTTGTGTCTCCTTCCCCTTGACCACGTGCTTGAAATCCTGCCAAAGAACAGCCACCCCGGTGACCTTCTCCGGCACCACAGCAAAAAGCTTGGCCTTTGCTTTCTCAGCCCTAATCAGGTTGGCCTTGGCCTCATCCTCGGCCTTCGACAACTTGGCCTCAACCTCAGTGACCCTCTCCTCTTGGGCCTTCCTAGTAGCCTCGTCCACCATATCAAAGGCGACCTGGACCATGGCAAAATGTTTCCATTGGAAGTCCTCAGCATTCTGCATCCTTGCTCGAAGATCAGCGTTCACCAAGTCATAGTAGACCATGGAGAGGTTGGCCTGAAAATGATGAATAAAGAGAAAATGTTGGAAGTCATTCATGAAAGGAAAAAGAAGAAATATCTAAGTGTAAGGCATACCTCGTGGACCGACATCAGCATGATCATTTGGCTGATGTTGGGGCTTATCCCATGTCAGCAAGCTCCTCGCCAAGGACGTAGTGCTGAGTGGAGTACTCCACTACCTTCGTCTTCAACTCCTTACTATGATAGAATCACACTAGAAAGGGATGCACACCATTCATAATCTCCTTCTCGGTGTCTACTATGACTTTGTGAACGGTGATCTCTGAGAAAGGCTGCAGAACATTGAGGACTTCCAAGGGAAACATGGACTTCTATGGCTGAATGGGCTCCTCTGGTGGGGGATTGTTCGAGACCTTGCCCTTTTGGTTTTCCTTGGCTAAAGGGGAGTCCGCTCTAACTCAACCTTGGTTGAGGCTAAACGTAACTTGGGCTAAGTTAGGGGCTTCTTCGAATAAGCCTGGAGAAGGTTCACCATCGCCTCATCAAGATCGTCGGTAATTAGGACGGTGACCAGCTCGGTCGAGGATGTTCCTTTTAAAATCGAGCCCCCCGCGTCCGAGGAGAATATTCCACTTCAGAATGCCATGAAGAACCTCGTCCAGCAAATCGTTGAAGAAGACGAAGAGATCTTTCCAATAGTGGATTGTTCTATGACGAGGTGGCCCCAACACATAATCAGGTTGCTCCGTAAAGTGGAAAATCACTTCATCCGTGTTGCTAGGCATTATAGCCTTCATGTTTCCAACCAGAGCCCCAAGGTCGGCTACACTCAATTCACCTCGCAGTCAGCGATGAAGTACGAGATCATCATCCAGCCAGTCAGGGCGAGCTGGCAAGGAGCCTAGTCATAGTCCTACATCAAGGACAGAGCGAAAGGGTGAAGTGGCAGCAAAAATCGTGCTTCACTCATCAACCAAATCGCCATAATAGATCTCCGTAGTGGTCTCATTATTTTGCTACTCTGGCCCGGCTGTAAAAACTTAATATCATTTGGTGACCTGAACATACCCATTATAGAAGGCACATCATTGTCAGGGATCGTCCATCAACACCTGATCTCCTTGGTCAATTGTGACTTCGGAAGAGGAGAGGTTTGTTGCTAGTGCTGAACTGGCTACATAAGACAAAACAAACATGACAAAAGAAATATATTTAAAGTATCAAGAGACGAAGTAGAATCGAGACTTTAAGGAAATATAGCCCTTTGTCTCTTACGAGGATAAAGGGAGACAAGCTCGACAAACGATGACGCGGACTCATCCTAGAGATCGTGAAGCTGCCTTTTCGCAGTTGCTTAAGGCAAGCCGCTTCTTTTTGGGCTATTGACTTCCCTTTTACCAATCTCTTAGCCTATATCGGCACCTCCAAGCTCGTTGAAGTTGAAGGCCCCCCACTATCTTTACAAGGTTCATTATTATTGGCAACTCTAGGTTCTAAAAGGATGGACGACTTTTTACTTTTCTGACATGAGGGAAGAGAACCCTCTCACGTCCAACGACTAAATAGGCTAGGGGCATCATGAATATTTTGCCACTCCTGGCCTAATGCCTCTAGTCTTTTGGAATCTAGCTCCACACCGTGATGGTCGAAAGCCTTAAGTGGAGGTTGATTTATTATGAAGCCACCCCTATCGAGTCGGCAACTATTTTCACATTATCTGTGGACTCTAACACTCTAATGTACTTGGCTTTCTTTTTTCCAAATTTTCTCCATGATTTTCGTCTCACCCTGAGCCGAACTAAGAGATGAAAAACCTGAAGGTTGAATGGACATAACTAAAAGAAGCTTTGAAAAAAGAGCTGCAAAAGTAAGAGAATGTAAAATTGCCTAAAAAAAGTAACCTTCGACAAAGTGGAAGAATCTTGCTGAACTAGTTGAAGATTCGAAGCTGATGTGTTTGAAGATTAGGGGAAGAAGTGGTTGAAGATCAAGCACCAAGAAGCTTGAAGAAACAAAGACGAAGGATTTCAATTTCTGGGGAATTTTCTCGCTCTAAAATGAAACTTTCTCTCTCTAGAAAATTCCAAGGTTAAAGTGAAAGTGAAGTAGAAAATTTGGACCATTTTATAGAAAGTTCACAAAAAACCCTACATTTAGTGCTTTGTCTATGTCAGTTATGCGCCACGTGGCGCCAGCTTCCTCCACATTGAAGATCCCCTATGAGCTGGTCTACGAGCACCCGTTCACTTAGGCCCCAGTAAGGTAGAAGCTCACACTGAGAACCATTTGAATCAGGCACCAACAACAGAAGAGGAGGTCCGATCTAATCCAAGGGGCAAATGTTTGGGCCATTTTCCAAGGCCCATGTTGACCGTTGCCATAGGTAAAATCATGCCATTTACAGGGGCACTTTGGGAATGTACTTCCCTTTGGAAGACATGCCAGGAAGCTCAACTTCCCCTAGGTACAATAGAGGAGAACCCCAACCCTCCACATTAAGAACAGTGCATTGGAGGACCTTTCCCGATATACCCACAAGAGGTGGACATATCCAGAAAAAAAATTGAGTGCTTGGGGTCGTGTATGCTCAGGGCTTAGCTTGGCCCTAGGTGATGTTGTTTCTTCCTTAGCGTATCCAAAACCTAATGGGGATTAGGGAATAATCGTTAAAATATGAATTTTCAAGGTTGCACTTTCAGGCTCTGGGTTTTTTGTGTCAGACCTGTTTCGTGCCTTCTTTTGAAATCATTTAATGAATATGGATTTTATTTAGTTTTCTGGATCATATTCGCTTACCTTTAACTTGATTTGAATAAGTATTGAAACGACTTTTCCAAGCAAATCGCTATCTGTTCTTCTTGTTACTTCCTTTGCTGTGTTTCTGGGTTTGGATACCTGTTTTTTTTGTGTTCATTGATCATAAATTAAATTTTTTAGGGTTCATATTTAGGTTTTAATTATTAAATCACCAAAACCCATAAAATTTTAAGCCCTAACTAACCACAAAAATCGATGCTGCGAATCTGCTGTGAAAAACCCGATTGAAATCAAAGGTGATTTCGGGTTCTTTGGGGCAAACAACATACATGTTGGGCATGGGACGTGTTTTAGGGTTTTTAGGGAAAGTTTTTCAGGGCTAGGAGCCACGGGGTTGGGTCAAAAACGATGGGTTTTTGGGGCTAAACCGTGGGCAAGTGGGTAAGGATCTAGGCGATGGGTTTGGGTTTTGCTTTAGGGTTTTGTTTTGCCTTTGGCACGACTCATTCATGGAGATGGATTAGGGTTTCTTTGAAGCCTTGGGCCACAAGACTCATTTGTAGGACGTTCATCATGGGCCGTTTGGGCCCGAGACCAAGGCATGGCAATCGAAACCGAATTGGATTCGGTTAGATGGGCCAAAAGCCAATTTGATTCGTTCAAAACCTCACTTGGCCATTTGGGTTATGGGTTTTGATGGCCCACAATCTCACACACACGCCTCCCACTAGGCCATATGAGTCATGGGTATTGGACCCATGAGCCCATATGGGCCCAAATGGGCCGTGGTAGAAAATCGGCTTTTGTTGTCTATATGTACTCACGGGCCCATATCAAACCTTGTAAGTTCAATTAGTGACTAAATCATTAATTAAATTAAAATTTTAATCCTTTTTTATGCCTAGTTTAATTAAATTAAAATTTTAATCTTTTTTTATGCCTAGTTTATTTATTTGATCTCATGTCTACGTGTTTAAATGTCACTTTTAAAAGCATGTTTTATGTGCTGAATGTTAAACTGGGTCACCCATGTGATATGGGTGAATGAGTCATGTTTAGTTATGATATATTATGGCCCAAAATACAGTATTGTAAGCCGTTTTGTATTTGTTGTAAATGAAGTATGGCATTGTTTGTCCGTTTACTTTGAATGTAATAATTTATTGCTTTTATAGGGTAGTTTAAATTACATTGCTAATACAAGACTTGCAATGGAGAGATGAAGTCTTGGAGGATTTCAACATTCAAGGGAGAGCCATGAAGATTATATCTTTAGGGGTTTTTAGGGGGCCAGACTAGGATCATTTTAAATATCGCTTTAAATAACGCATTTTATTGCTTTATTTATCGTATTTTGATTTATTATGTTTTGCTAAATCAAAGAGTTCACTTGTTTATTGAAAACTAAAATAAATCAAAGTCCCAAAATATCAAGCTCATTACCCTCAAAATCAAGGATCACCCTTCTAACCCTTGATTGTAAGTTGGTGAGGTCTGCTAAAGTAGTGCACCACCTTCAATCTTGGGAAGATGCGGGTAAGTTATAATCTTAACGTTTATAGACTGTGTTGGTTAACTCGACAATATGAGTGAGAGTCTCACATGTTAGGGTGAAAGGATGACATTTTTGATACGTCCATCAACCAAGAATCACATTGGATGTGATAAGCATAGGTTTTCTTAACAGTTTTGAACAATGTGGTTGTTAGGCCAAAGTCTTGCCACATTGGGGTAAAATGGGATCTTGGAATTAATGTTTTCATAGGGACATTTTTTGTATGAATATAGTGGAATAGCTTGGCCCTTTCGAGAATTGTAAAAGTTATTTCATGATAAATGTCCTAAATTTTTCATTTAAATCTGTTTTGTAGAAATGGCCAACCAAAACAACAACTCAACCTTGAATTTAAGGTCGATATTCGAAGATGAACGCCTGAATGGAACCAACTATGTTGATTGGTATCGCAGCCTTTGGAACACATCTTGGAGACAACCGTTCCCACTCTTCCAGCAAATGGTGGACCTCAAGCCCAAAGGGCTGCGCACCAAATAGCAAAGGATCACTCCGACGAGGTCACTTGTATTATGTTAGCAAGCATGAACTGTAATCTGCAGAAGTAGTTTGAGAGCTATGATGCTTAGAACATCAATACGACTCTCAAAACCATGTTTAAGGACCAAGAGCGAATTGAGATGTAATAAGTGAACAAACTGATAAGGGAGGCTACTCTCGTCGAAGGGAAGCCTGTCAGTCCCCATGTCTTAGCGTTGATAGCCAACTTCAGGAGATTGGAACGCCTGGGGTGTGTCTACCCATAATTGCTTCTGGTTGACACTGTCCTACACTCGCTGCATAAAGGGTGTAGCCAAATTAGGAAAACATACCATATGCAGGGGATGGACAAGATTCTGCATGAGTATCATCAGATGCTTAAGGTTGCAGAGCCAGAGGTGAACCTAGCTTCAAGCAAGAAACAAGTGTTGTATGTCGAAAAGGGAAAGAAACCAGCAACTTCTAAGGGCAAACCGTTGAAGGGAAATGGTGGAGTGTCAAAATCCAAGCATCAACGAAAGGCCGCTAAGAAGAAGCTAACAGCTGAGTAAGTGAATGCTTCTATAGCCAAAAGAAAGGGCATTGGAAGAGAGACTGCCTAAAGCTGAAAAAGGACCAGAAAAAGGGGACACCCCAAGCACTTCAGGTATCCTTGTTATTGAAGTAAATTTAGCTACATCAACTTCTAATTGGGTATTGGATACTCCCTGTGGTGCTCACATTTGTGCAAATGTGCAGGGACTAAGGCAGCCTAGGAAGGTGGTTAAGGATAAGGTGGACCTACGAGTTCAAAATGGAGTTAGAGTTGCTGCCGTTATCGTAGGAACCTATGTTTTGTCTCTTCTTTCAGGTTTTATTCTTGAGTTGAACAGTTTATTTTAGCCTCCATTTTTGATATGGAGGGATATCTTTGAACATCAAGAATGGTTCTTGTTTGATTTCAAAGAATGATATGTTTTATTGTAAGGCTCGTTTACTTAATGGGCTTTACTTGCTATATTTAGACAGAAGCATACTCATTGTCGATAACAAGAAGGCTAGAACCAATTATTCTAACCCCACATATCTATGGGATTTTCGATTAGGCCATATAAATGTGAAACGCATTCAGAAACTTCTAAAGGAAGGGATTCTGATATCATTTGACCTAGAGTCATTTGATACATGGGATTCATATTTACTTGGAAAAATGACAAAGTCACCTTTTTATGGAAAGGATAAGCGTGCAAGTGAACTATTAGGACTCATACATGCAAATGTATGTGGACCAATGAGTTCGACACTATAGGTGGGTTAAGCTACTTCATTACATTTACGGATGATTTTAGTAGATATGGATATTTCCATTTAATGAAAGACAAACATGAAAGCTTTGAGAAATTCAAAGAGTTTCAAAGTGAAGTAGAAAATCAACTAGTCAAGAAGATTAAAGGACTTCGATCAGATCGAGGGGGCAAATATATGAGCTTGGAATTCGATGAACATCTAAAAGGTTGTGGAATAATTTCACAACTAACTCCACCAGGAACATCTCAATATAATGGTGTATCCAAAAGGAGAAATCGAACATTGTTGCACATGGTTCGATCTATGATGGCTCTAGCCGATCTTCCAATTTCTTTCTGGGGATATGCGCTCGAGACATCTGCTTTCACACTGAACAAGACTCCATCCAAATCCATTGAGAAGACTACACATGAAATGTTGACGGGACAGCCTCCCAAGTTTTCTTTTCTCATGGTTTGGGGGCGCGAGGCTTTTGTTAAGAGATTGCTTGAACATAAGCTTGCTCAAAAATGAGACAGATGTTTCTTTGTGGGATACCCAAAGGAAACAAAAGGGTTATTACTTCTAAAACCAGTGTGAGAACAAAGTATTTGTTGCTCGAGATGGTGTCTTTTTGGAAAAGGACTTCATTTCCAAAGACAAGTGGGTGAAATGTGCATCTTGAAGAATTTCAAAATGAGAAACAAATTGAGCTGGATACAGGTGTAGGTTTTTCTGAAGGAGTTGCACGTGTTAAGAATGTTGAAGAAAAAACTCCATAGATAAATCCGGAGGACACATCATAGGTTATACCACCAAACTCGAGAAGGTCTGAAAGGGTCAGGACTCAGCTGGATAGAGACGTGTCTATCTTTATGACTGAGAACCGTGACATCTTTTTTATTGAAAGTTAATGACCGACTACCTATAAGAAAGCCATGGAGAGTCTGAATTCCAACAAATGGAAACATGCCATGAAATCTAAAATGGACACCATGTTCGAGAAAAAAGTATGGAATGTGGTGGATTTCCTTGATGGAGCTAGGCCCATCCGGTACAAATGGATATTTAAGATCAAGAAGGAAAAGGATGGAAGCATTATTATTTTTTAAGGCTAGACTTGAGGCCAAGGGTTATAGACAAAACGACGGAATTGACTATGATGAGACTTTCTAACCTGTTGCTATGCTTAAATCCATTCGGATACTCCTAGTGACTTTCGCTCATTACGATTATGAGATTTGGAAAATGGATCTCAAAACAGCCTTATTGAACGGGTTTCTCAAAGAGGATGTGTATATGACACAACTGGAAGATTCTATTGATGCAATAAATGGTTGGAAGGTATACAAGCTGAAGAAATCCATTTATGGGTTGAAGCAAGCATCCAGTAGCTTTAAGTTGCATTGTGATGAAGCCATAAAACAATTTGGTTTTATCAAAAATGCAGAAGAACCATGTATATAAAAGAAGTTCAGAGGGACCAAGGTTTCCATCTTGGCCTTGTATGTCAATGACATATTGCTCATTGGAAACGACATTCCAATCCTGAAATCTGTGAAGGCTTGGCTTGGGCATCAAGATCTGTAGAGACGGATCTAAGAGGCCAATAAGATAGAGCCAAAGAAAGTATATTGACGATATAGTAACTCAGTTCAGTATGCAAGATGCCAATAAGGGTAATTTACCCATGAGTCGTAGCACAATTCTTAGCAAGAAGCAAGGTCTGAAGACCTTGGATAAGTAGGAACGCATAAGTAAGATCCATATGCATCAACGATAGTATCTATCATGTACGCCATGATTTGTACTCGTCCTGACATCTCGTATGCTTCAAGCATGACGAGTATATTTGAAACCCATTAGAGGCACATTGGAGTGCGGCCAAGAATATCTTGAAGTATCTCAAGAGAACTAAAGTAAAATTCCTAGTTTATGGAGGACAAAAGGAGTTGGTTGGAAAGGGTGACACCGATGCGTCCTTCCAAACCGACAGAGATGATTCACTATCCTAGTCTGGTTTAATCTTCTATCTCAATGGTGGAGCAGTGTACTGGAAGAGTGTAAAGCAAAGCACTTTACCGGATTCTACAACAGAGGCTGAATACATTTGATTTTCAGACGCAACAAAGGAAGCTGTATGGATTTGCAAGTTTATCGCTGAGCTTGGAGTCGTGACATTGGCGGCTGAACCGTTGGCTCTTTATTGCGATAATAACAAAGTCATCGCACAAGCCAAGGAGCCAAGATTACATCAGAATCAAAGCATGTTGAACGGAAGTATTACCTTATTAGACAATGCGTGATATCTGGTGTTGTGAGCATATGCAAAGTACATACAGATGATAACGTAGCAGATCCATTGATTAAGCCACTTGATCGATTCAAGCATGAGATTTAACTGCTGCGATAGGTCTTCAACACTTTGTATGTTATTAGCCTTCATGTTTTAGATTATGATATGGATTTCATAATTTTAAAACATTGCTCTATGCATTTATCAAATTATTCATATTTAATTTGTTTCAAACATTCTGTATGGTTTGATTATATATCCAAATGATGCAATACAAACATCCAAATAGGTTATTAAGATGATGTCTTGGATAATGAAACTCTATTAAGTGAACTGGAGTTTGTGATTTAGCGTCCCTAATCTAGGTGTCGGAATCAAAACTCTAAAAACCCAACATGATTAGATTGCAAGTTAATGTTCGTACTGTTTCATGTGCTATGCCAGGGTGTTGAGGATCGATTGCATATGTATGAGCAGGGAACTCATGACACAACAGATCCGCCGTGAGAACTCTGTAAGATCAGAAGTCATATGAGTATCTTTCAGTACTATCTCGAGCCATTTCTAAAACATGAGTGGTCATGGATAATAGCTCAAGGATTGGCAGTATGTTATTTTCTCAAACGCCATCCATAAGAAGAGTTTATAAAGGGAACGTTTGGGCTATTATGAAATAAGTAGGGATTCACTGATGCACAAGATGGAAATTGTACTCCCTTCGGGCACATTTGTCTAAGTGCAATCGATTATGAAGGATCACACAAAAGTAGATTGATGAACGTCACAAGTGTGGCGTAATTGGTTGGTCCAAGGAAAGGTTCCTTGGGACCAAAGATGTAATGGAACAAGGTAGAGGGAACGGTTCCCTCTATTGTTTTAAGGCCTTTTGGGCCAGGCCCAAAGAGGCGCATAACACATGGCCTTTTTAGGGTCTTATTCTTTGTGCCTATATAAAGGGCTTATGCCTCTCATATTAGGTTTAGACTTATGCCTCTTAGCTGACATAATACGTCAAGAGAAGGTATATATGTGCAACAAACCCTAACCCAAAGTGAGTTCATTCGAACCAAGGAGAAGAACCCGAAGGAATTGTTCCTTCGTGATTCCGATCTTGCTATCGCCTTGGATTGATCTACGTGTGTGAATTAGGAAGTGCAACACTTGTGGCTCATTGGTGGTCATATTCCATGGAGATCAGGAGGGATATGTGGCCTAGAACATCTGGTTGATAGGATACTCGGGAAGGCACGCATCGAGAGGTAAAGCATATAGAGTACATGTAACGATCTGTTTCTATGTGTTCCGCTTTTATATGATTAGATAATGTATTACATAGAACCCAACACTTATGAGTTCAGAATAGTCCTAAAGAACATAAACAAAAAAACAATGGTGAACAATTCAGGCCATATGAAGTCCATTTTGGTTTTTAGTTTTTCCAATCGAAGACATTTAATATACCAACCATTGCACAATGGACCAACATGGAATGACATGCAACAAGGAGTTTCTACAAGTACTCGTGTTTTTTTCATATAAGGATGGGTGAAAAAAATGAAACAAACTTTACTGACTTGAAAACCATCAAGAATATCACTGAAGTTTCTGGATAATGGTTGTCCAGTTTGCAAGGAGATGAATATTTTCCTTATAACATCATCTTGCCTTTGAAATCTAGCCTTAAGATATTGATTTTGTTTTAAGTTCATATTTTCCTTGGACTGATCATGGATCTCCTTTTTCACATGATCCATAAACAAAGTATCAGACACGTGAGTATAGTAGCTGCTCCTCTTAAAATTAGCGAGGACACCTCTTACATCTCCCATGTTTACTCCAAATCCAAAACCCACAGGCCTTTTAGTGTTTTCATCGTACATAAGCTTCATAAATACCTCATATTTATATCTCATAAAGTGACTTTGATGATCCTACAAGACGTTTCTCGACCTCCTGCTTGGCGTAATTGTGCACATAAAAGAAAATAAACTGAAGTTTGAAGCACACAGAACACAATTTCACAACAACAATATCATATCAACAAGTAGCTCCCTCAAATGAGTTTAAAGCATATACCACGAATTTACGGCAGATGTTATGATCAGAATTTGGCTCAACATCATTATCGTCACTATCACCATTATCACCATCATCCACACAATTAGTTTTATGAATCAGCTCCTACATCTTTAGGTAACTAGGTTTCCTTCCATGCCCCTCTTCCTAGACAATGTGAGCATATTTAGAAGTTTAGAACATCCCATCAAACATCAAGAACTAATCATAACACCATTTACGTAGTTAAAGAAAAATCATACAACGTCAACTTGAATATCAGCATAGCTTGTTGATCCAATATTCTGTAGGTTATCGCCCAAAGCTAATCTTGTCGCTAGTCCCTTCTCCAAGAATTTCTACATTTTAAACAAAAATATAAACAATTACAATATTTGAAATGCAAACAGAAAAGCGAAACAAAGAAGGAAATGGTACTTGCATCGCCAATTAGCTTTTATCTAAGCTAAGCGCAAAATAGTGATGACAAATTGGTCAAAAACATAGACGAATAACAAGCATCTAAGAAATCATGCAAAAGGAATTTTGCTTCACCTTAAAATTTTTAGAGAACCAATAGTTTACTAGATGACACCACTCTGATTTACTGATTCCATCAGGGCAAATGTCACATATTTTAGCCGTGGACATTGTTTCAGGTTTGAAATGATCTTTTTTCAAACCATCTCGGCTCCAAGTCTTACCCACACGTTGAAGATTTTCTTTTGTCAACTATCTCCATTTTAGGCACCACGAAATTTTTCTACAAATAAAACAAATTAAATTCAAAAGACTTATCATAGACCATAGACTGGCGACATACTTATTGTCATTAGAGGTTTCATGCTTCCAATAAAAAAAGAAAAAAGAATTTCAAAATTCTTGCTTTAAAAACAAAAAGCAGACTGTAGGCAAGTATTATACCCTCACTGTTTCAATAATCTCTTTCTTGAAACATTCATCAACTTTGTGCCAATTCATGTGTCCAACAGAGCAATACCTCTCAAGCTTTGCCAAAAAGCCATGGTATCGAACAAAGATAGAACCACCCTTTCGAAGTGGCTGGTTGTCTTCATTAAGCTGAACAACATACCGCACTTCTTGTTGTAAATGCACATCACGAGGTTGAATAGATTCCCCAACTCGACTAAGATGACCTTCGATATTGAAAAAATAGGAAATGCCAAAGGACATTGGATCTAGTGAATATTAAGGCATGAATTTCAAAACAAGCACACTGAACGCTTAGACTTTAAAATAACATAAACCTCATGATAGCCCTCTACTTATACCAAGATTATGTGAATATATAGTTCAAGGTCAGAAATTAGAATGACTTGTAGGGAGATTTTATTACCAAAAGTGAACATGACATACTTTATATTCATTGTTCTGTATAGGACGAAATTGTTTATATTATAACATGAATTTGAATAGATAAGGAGCCAAGACTAAGATAGTAAAAAGAGATAATACAACATAAAGTTTACCAATTGTCTAAACCTCTTCCTTCAGATCACAGTCAACAACCTTTGCCCAACTTTTACTTTTCCTTCATCCTTTTGGTGATGAAGCAACCTATTTATTAGGTTGTTTACTTGTTGCCGACCCCTTCCTTTTTTTAATGGGTCCGCCATCTTCAATATCCTTTGTGTTTTTTAGATTCTTAGAGTCAATTATATCATGAACAGGCTCGCTGACAACCTCTTCAAATACATTATCCATCACACTTAAAGCTTGATTGGGAGTAGATGAATTCATACCACTTAGTTTGTTTGAAACTTTCTCAAAAGGGCAATATGCAATCCTTGTCTTATAAGATGCTGCTTGGGAAGAAGAGTTTGAGAAAGCATCATTAAGATCTCGACAAACAGCACTTGTTCTCCCTGCACTTCACTTGGGCGGAGTTCACTATTCACATTGAACAAGCCGGACATAGTACGATCTTGTGATTGTTGTAACCCCATTTGAGATTGAATAGCAGCATTCTTACTTGGAGGGGGTAGAGCATGCATTGAAGGGTTTAGAATTGGAAGAATTTTCCGATTTGTTGATCATGTTGTGATCTTTCAGTTGTGGAATGGCAGAATGTTTGCGTTTTGAGCGTATTTCTCTTTAAATTGACTAATCCATAGAAACTGCTTTATGAAAAGGGAACATCTTCAGGTTAGATACCAACTAAATTGATCATTTAAATCGTACTTGTCTTCACTATAAGAACAATTTCTTTTGCAATTGCTTTTAATATTTAGCGCTTTTTGACGATAGTTAGCGTTATAAGTGTATTTCTCTTTCAGTTGGAAAACCAGTTGAAACTATTTCTTCAAATCGGATCATTTTCTGTGTATATATAACAACGTTTAATGATTTCAATCATAGTTGTCTTTCATGTAGGAATATTTGCAGTTCCAATTGCTCTTCATATTTAATGCTTTTTAACGATCGATAGTGTTTTAAAATTATTTCTCTTTCAATTGAAAAACCAATTGAAATTGTTTTGTAAAACAGGATCTCGTTCTGGTTAGTTATAAACAAAATTTATTACTTTAATTATACTCAGCTTTCAAATATAAAAAATTGTGGTTGTATTTGGTGTTCATATTTGATGCTTTTTTACGATTGTCAGCGTTATAAGCCTATTTCTCTTTCAATTGACAAACAATTGTAGTTTTCTTAAGAACTGGATCATGTTAAGGTTACATACCATAAATTTTGATGATTTCAATCATACTCTACTTTTAAATAAAATGAAATATGGACACAATTGCCTTTCATGTTCATCGCTTTTTAACGATCGTTATTTTTTATAATAGGATAATGTTATGGTTAGAACTCAAGATTTATGATGGTTTTAATCATCTCAGGCTTTGAAAAAATTGGAATTGCGGTTGCAATTGCTTTTCACATTTAACGCTTTTCAATGATCGTTAGCAATTTAAGCCTATTTGTCTTTGAGTTGACGAACCAACTGCATTTATTTTTTGAGATCAAAACATAGTTTGATTCTATACCACCAACATTTATGAATTGAATCACACACGTCTTTTAAATAATGAGAATTGCAAATGCAACGACTATTCATATTTAACGCTTATTAACGATCATTTCATTTAAAGCGTATTTATCATTAAATTAACTAACCCGTTGAAACTATTTCATAAAAAGGGAAAATGTTCTGGTTAGACACAAACAAAATTGATCATTTCAATCATAATTGGATTTACTATAAAGTTAATTTCTATTGTAATTGCATTTCATATTTAACGCTGTTGGACAATCGTTAGCGTTATAATCGTATTTCTCTTTCAATTGGCAAGGCAATTGAAGCTATTCTTTCAAACTGGACCATGTTCTGATTAAATATAACAAATTTTTATGATTTCAATCATAATCAGATTTTAAGTAAGAAGAATTGTGGCTGCAATTGCTGTTCATATTTAACGCTTTTTGACGATCCTCATCGTTTTAAGCCTATTTCTTTTTCAATTGACGAACTAAACATACATTTTTGAAATTGAATATTTTTTGTTTTGACATCAAAAATATTGATAATATAAACCATACTAGTCTTTGAAAACAAGAGTTTTAGGTTGAATTTTTGTTCATGATTACTGCTTTTTAACGATTGTAGTGTATTAAGCGTATTTCTCTTTCAATTGACGAAAAAATTACCCATATTAATTATAATAGGATAACGTTATGGTTAAAAATCAAATTTTTTGATGATTTTAATCATACTAGGATTTCAATTATTTAAAATTGCGGTTGCAATTGCTTTCCACATTTAACGCTTTTCAACGATCGTTAGCAATTTAAGCCTATTTGTATTTGAGTTGACGAACCAACTGAAATTATCTTTTGAGATCAAAACATAGTTTTATTCTATACCACCAATTTTTATGAATTAAATCACATATAGCTTTTAAATAACGAGAATCGCAAATGCAATGACTATTCATATTTAACGTTTATTAACGATCGTTGCGTTTAAAGCGTATTTATCATTAAATTACTCACCCATTGAAACTATTTTATAAAAGGGGAACATGTTCAGGTTAGAAACCAACAAAATTGATCATTTAAATCATACTTGGATTTACTGTAAAAAATAATTTATATTGCAATTGCATGTGATAACCAACTCTTTTTGACGATCGTTAGCGTTATAATCGTATTTCCCATTCAATTGGCAGAGCAGTTGAAAGTAGTTTTTCAAATTGGACCACATTCTGATTAGATATAACTAATTTTTATGATTTCAATCACAATCGAATTTCAAGTAAGAAGAATTGCGGCTGCAATTGTTAACTCTTTTCGACAATCCTCATCGTTTTAAGCCTATTTCTTATTCAATAGACGAGCTTATTAACTTAAAATTTTTAAAATTGAATTTTCTTGTTTGTTTTGATATCAACAATATTGATCATATAAATCATAATTGGCTTTGAAAAAACAAGAATTTCAGGTTGAATTTTTGTTCATGATTACTGATTTTTAATGATGGTGGCGTATTAAGCGTATTTCTCTTTCAATTGACGAACCAATTGCAAATATTTTAAAAAAATGGAACATCTTCTGAATATATTCAACCAATATTGATCATTTTAATCATATTGGGCTTTCAATTAATAAGAATAGCGGTTGCAATTGCTTTTCATAGTTAATGTTGTCTAACGATCCACATCGTTTTAAGCCTATTTCTTTTTCAATTGACGAACTAATTAAACATCCATTTATAAAATTTTTGAAATTTCTTTTCGTAGTCAATGCTGTTTAACAATCCTCATCGTTTTTAAGTCTAATTCTTTTTCAATTGACGAACTAATTAAACATACATTTATGAAATTGGAAAATTGTTGTTTAATATCAACACTATTGATCATAAAAATCATACAAGGCTTTAGTAAAACAAGAATTTCAGGTTGAATTGTTGTCCATATTTACTTCTTTTTGACGATTGTCGCATATTAAGCGTATTTCTCTTTCAAATGACGAACCAATTAAAGCTATTTTTTTAAAACTGGAACATGTTCTTGTTAGATACAACCAATATTGATAATTTAAATCATACTGGGCTTTTCATTAATAAGAATTGCAGTTGCAATCGCTTTTCATAATTT
>ONZA01010543.1:145951-160831 GCA_900322205.1 Kewa caespitosa | reverse complement strand
GGGGGGGGAGGCTCAATGTCTTTTGGTCATTTTCTCTTGTTTTGCGTTCTTACTTGCTTATTTTGAGAGTTAAAACATGGAGGAAGGAGATGAGATGAACCCATATTTCAAAGGAGATCTTAGTGAGCTTATGAGACACAATAATCCTATGAGTAGCAATCACATCAAAGAGTACTTGAGGAGTATCAGTGTCGTTTTTAATTTCAAGGTGAATTAGGGGTTACCGAGGGCATGTGCTAAGTACTGGGATCCTAGGTATCACTTCTTTATGTTTGGGAAAATAAAGTTGTGTCCCTTTATGGAGGAACCCGAGAAGATTTTAGTATTGCTAGAAGACTTCCCTTGGATCTCACCTAAACCTACGGTGAACTATGAGGAGGATGCAGATTCAGCCTTGGGCTTAGTGGCCTATGATGTGAGAATGATGGTCATGAATAACTCTCTTTTTAGAGTCGGTTCTAGCTTTCTTAAAGCGTCGCGATAAATGCATCCCGATCAGGGAAGGTGTCCCTACTGAGATGGGAAAGCTGCTTGCATGCCTTTTTCTCTTGCTAAGAGTGTCTTACTCGAGGGGAGGAGCTACCTTATGTAGCTTGAGTTGTATTTTCTTGGTTCAGCAACTTACCGTGGGTGGTAGGTTAGGTCCCCTTATCGTGGGGGAGACTTTTCTCATCCTAGACTCCTTGTCTCAAAACCTAAATGGACCGGTANTGGGATGCGCTTGGCTACTTCACATATCCCTATGTGAAAAGTTTTTGCTCTTGAAAGCCCCATGGCCTTCTTATCAACCTAAGGGTCTCCTTAGTAAATATTTAGCCGAGGTGGGAGTATTTTACGAGGGGTGAGAGGTGGGATGACCTCTATGTGGCCAATAACATTGATTGGTTTCAAGATTTCCTCGGGTTCAAGAATGTACTTGTTTTTACGAATCACCATAATGGGGTGTTCCTTGTCGCTCTTAACTATGTCACTCTACTTCCGCTGGATGTGTTTGAGGTAAAAGGTAAATATTCAAGGTTGCCTTAATGACCTTCCCTTGGGGGAGTGTAAGACGATTCCTCCTCACTTGGGGAAGTTGACGAGGGTAGTGACCCTATGGAATAAGCTTAGGCATGTCGATGTCATGCGTTTCCCTATGAATTCCGAGGCGGAGGATGATTACATGGTCTAGCTAGTTACACAGTTGGAAAGGCGGGAAGGCCATACTAGCTCCTTGAAGGTGAAGAGTTAAGTTAAAGAAGAGACTTTGACTTTTGGCGGTCGGCCCTTTGTTGAGTTGGTGTGTGCGCGAGGTGGGCTCGGACAGCGCAGCAAGTGGTCTTGCGGTGGGGGGTTGGTCCAGGTCGACTCGAGCTTTGGCGATTGGGCTGAGTAAGGCCTCGGACAGCGGAGGGTTAGTGGGATTTAGTCGGGTCTCGGTGAGTAACAGGGTGGAGGCGGACATCCGGTGCGAGGCATGTCATACCATGGTCGGAGAGTGGGTTGACGAGACGGATCGTCCTTAAGGTATTGGGCTTCGGTGGAGTGCAAGAGTTATGGAGGAAAGGGTTGGCCTTGAGCCTAAGAAGAGCAAGGTTGGGTGGGTTAAGAAGCATTTTCGTAGGAAGTAGTCCTTGAGTTTGGCCTTGCTAATTCAATCCATTTAGGAATGTGTATTAGGCTTTGTGGTGAAAAATAACAATGTGTTAGCACACATTTGTGTTTAGATTATCATTTTTCATCACTTTTTTGTTTTGTTTTGTAGGAAAGTGCCTGTGGAGATGTAATAAGCTCATGTTGGAAGGAAATGAAATGGTTTTATTTTGGAAAATTGTGGCTTTAAACGTATTTGTATGCAAACATATGGATTATAATGCAATGCATGTGAGATGATTCAACTTTTATTCATGTTTTCGGGCTTGGAGCCCATAACAAAAATACACTACTTGATATCGACACTTTTTTGTAGCGAGAGTTGACCAAAAATTGACGACTAGAAAAGAGATGGGACTGTCCAAGGCTTACCACTTAAAACACGATTCCGGGTTATTCTCGCTCTTCTATCTCATTAGATTTTTTCTTTTTTTTTTTCGTTTGAGTTAGCAAGAATTGACCATGTTTGACCACTTGAAATGAGATCGGGTCGTTCAAGGTTGACAACTTAACAAGATTTCTCGTGGTTCTCGCTCTTCCACCTCATTTGAGAATTTTTCTTTAAAATTTGCTGATGGTAGGGATAATCCTTCGACCGTGTCAGGGTGGACTGCCTACCAATCCCTCATGTGGCAATCAAGTCAAGCGTAGTTCAGGGGCAAAAACATTTTTTGATCGAGACCCTAGCGAACTGCCTACATATTCCATCTTTGGGAATCAGGCCAAGTGTAGTTCGTCTGGGTGCCTTGGCGACAAATTGGAACCTCGGAGGTTTTGATTTTTGAATTTTATTTGCCAGTACAATTTTCGCAAAGAGCTTGAAATGTCTAATTAAATGACATAAAGGCAAATAGAGAACTTCTTCAGCTGGTCGAGATTAGTGTAACTGGTGAACTCGTTTTCGTCCAAATCAAGCAGCATAACTGCACCTGCGGGGGTGATTCGCTTGATAATAATGGGCCTAGCCTATTTGGGTTGAACTTGCTCCTAGGGTCATGCAGAGATGCACAGATCTTATTTAGCACGTGATCTTCGTCTCGAGTGTCAGGGACACGGACCCTTGTGTTAGAAGCCCTAGCGATTCTGCATTTGTGGCCTTAAATCTTGTGAAAAGCCGCAAGTCGGCTTTCATCGAAAAGAGTGAGTTCCTCATATTAGGCTCGATGCCAGAGGTCCTATAGAAGACCACTTTTTGCTATAACTCGAAGTGAATTGACTTTAGTTTTGATTGGCAACATTGGCTGCATGAGGTAAACCAGTGAGTAGGGCATGGCGTCGGTCGCAGTGTGAATGGAGGCTCGAATTCCTCAAAGGGCTTCTCGCAGCTTCTCAAGCCATTCTCTAGTCTTATCTGTCATTTTGTTCAGAATATGATGGGTTGTCTTGTTGGCTGTCTTAACAGCTCCATTGGTCTGAGGTCGGTACGACGAAGATTGGTGGTGTCTTATCTTGTATTTGTGAAGCATTTCATTCAAATATCTGTGGAATTGTGAGCCAATGTCTTAAAAGATCTCAAAAGGCATGTCGTCGCACTAGATGATGTTGTTCATTGCAAACTTAGCTACTTTCTTTGCCCCTAGGGTTGCAATGGACGCAACCTCGATCTATTTTGAGAAGTTGCCAAAAACGACTAGGATGTGATGATGTCCATTTGAGGCCTTGGGAAGGATTTGGCCGATGTTATCGATCCTCCAAGTAAAGAATGGCCATGGCTAGGTCATGGTGTGTAGAGGCTTTAAGGGTATGTGATTCAAGTTGGCATAAATTTGGTACTTGTGGCAGGCGCGGGCCATTTGATAACAGTCGCGTTCCATCATAGTCCACGAATATCCCGTGCGAATGATCTTTTTGGAAAGCATCCTACGATTCATATGAGAACCACCAACTCCACTGTTGATTTCTTTCATGATCTTTTGCCCTTCTTGTTTACTGACACAAAACTTGAGAGTGCCATCAACGCCTTTGTGGTATGGCTTGTCGGTGTACATGGTGTACTGCATGGCGAGGCGTGTTACGACGAACTAATCCTTCTTAGAGCTTCCCGATAGATATTCTTGTTTATCGAGGACAGTCTGTATATCAACAAACCAGGGTTCTTACTTTGTTTTTGTAGTCAGATGTTGACACTCTTCCCTTTGACAGCGAGTCACGCCTTTCTTCTCGAGTGATGAACTGAGTTTTTTTCTCCATTTTCCGAAACCAATGAGGTGGCAAGTTGGCTAAAACATCCTTAAAATCGTTTTGTCCACGTGGTAGATAAAAGAAAATTATGTCCTCAAATAGTGGGATTAACTACTTTAAATAGTTGGCATAATCTTTAAGGTGTTCTTCTGGAACCTTCCATGCCCTTATGGTTTGTTATATGATGAGGTTCGAGTCCCCAAATACTGTTAGGCAACATGCCCTTACTGCAAGGGCTGCCTTTTCCCTGCAGATATAGGCTTCATACTCAGCCATATTGTTGGTGTTTGGAATATCATGCTTGATTGAAAAGGGCATATGGAGGCCATCAGGATTAATCAACAAAATATCAATCCCATTGCCCTCATATTTTGAAGAACCATTAAAGTACATCTTCCATCAGGATTCTTCGATAATAAGGATATTCTAGTCCATAAAGGAGTCATCATACTCGTCCTCTGAAATGTATCCATTAGCCAGTGCTTCAGAAATTGCTTGCCCTGTAGTAAACATCTGATTTATTAATACGATGTCAAATTCGTATAGAAGAGCGTGACACCTAGTCATTCACTTATGATTGGTTTATCAAAGAGGTACAATGACTTATTCATTTGATGTCGAATTAGGATAGAAGAGTGTGCAAGATTTGAAATGAAATAGGTTGTAAGAGCTAGGAGATAGTCGCTCAACTTCATGGTAGCATAGATAAGTTATCTACATGCGCGTTCAAGTGGATTGTATCGTGTTTCATACTCGAGAAGGTTTTTGGTGGTGAGGTAATAGATGGATATCTCTTTTTGAGTTCCCTCTTAATATTAGGCAAGGAATGCCCTGCGGAAATTTCAATTACGGTTAGATACAGTAGCAATTGTTTACTGGGCCTCAGAGGCATTAGGATTGGTTGTTTAGCCAGGTAGCTTTCATAGCATCAATCGCTTCTTGACATTGGTCATTCCATTTGTCATTGTATCATTTTCTGAGTAGTTTGAAAATTGGCTAACATGTCGAGGTGAGTTTGGAAATGAAGGGTCTGATGCATTGGATCCGTCCCAAAAAACCTTAAAACTTCTTTCTCAATGCGAGGAGGCTGAAGCTCCATGATTTCATATGTTTTGTTGCGATTTACTTCAATTATCTTCTGGCTTACTACAAATCCAAGGAGCCTGCTGGAGGTGTCCCCAAAGACACTTCTGTGGGTTAAGGCAAACCTTGAATTTTCTAATTTTGTCAAAGAAAGTTCTGATTGCATCAATGTGCCCCTCTCGAGTCTTGCTTTTGACGATCATATCATCAACATATCTTCAACACTATCATGAATCATGTCATGAAGGATAGTAGTCACAGCTCGCTGGTACGTTTCCCCAGCATACTTGAGCCCAAATGGAATCACTTGGTAACACTATGTTCACCAAGGGGTGATGAATTCCGACTTAATCATGTATTGCAAGGCCATTAAGATCTAATTACATCCTGTGAAGCCGTCCATAAATGAGAACATGGCGTGGTTAGTCGTATTGTCTACTAGCATATCGATATAGGGCAAAGAAAAATAGTCCGTAGGGGAGGCTGCATTCAGATATGAGTTGATGCACATTCCAACTTTTCCATTTCTCTTGGGAAGGTCACAATATTGGCCAACTACTCTGGGTGTTTAAAAACTTCTAGTGTTGATTTATTTTCAAATCTCTTCTTTGACCATCAGACTAATCTTTGGTCTCATGCGGCGAAATTTCTGCTTCTTCGGCTTAACGTGAGGGAATAGTGGAATACGGGGCTGGGCAACGTCGAGGTTAAAACCTGGCATGTCTGCATATGACCAGGCGAAGACATCAATGTATTCTTCGAGAAGTGCTATGAGTGCCTCTAATTCATATGGGGACAGTGTCGAGCCAAAATTGACTTCTTTTCTGTTTCCTTCAATGATGATGTTTATGTGTATGAACTCCTCAACTATTGACATGTATGTCCTTGATTAATCATCATGCATTGCATCACACTCTATGACAGACTTGTAAATAAGTATGTTCAAAACCTAAGGATAGGTCTTCTGCATCTGAGGTGTTAGATGGATATGTGGTGGAAGAAAGGCTGTTTGAGGAAGATAATGAAGATGAATGTTCAAACTCATAGTTAGATGCCCCTGATTCGCTGGAGGGATTAACTTCCGACTAAAGAAAGTTTCTTCACCCAAGGTAAGGGTTGGGCACGGGTAGGCTTTTTGTAGATTGCTCGTGTTTTGAGGGATGGTTATCAACATAGATTCGGATCTTATTGTCTCCCCCGGTCTTCTTGGATTCCCAAATCCACTCTTCGACATTCTGGCTTGGGAAGTTAGGTGTGTCGGGTCAAATTCATTGTCATCGAGGTGACTCATTTGGAAAAGGTGGTTCAAAGCTCGGTATATAATGTGCTCAACCCAGTTAGATTGTTTGATTGTGGTGTCAGGGATATCTCAAAGCCAGGGAGAGTCTTTTGTTCTTTTAGGTCATACTATAGTTCAGGGAAACCGTTGTACACGTTGTCTTGGTTGGGTTGGACAAACCAGCCATTCAAGGTTTTGTTTTTTTTTTTTTTTTTTTTTTTTTTTTGTGAGGTTTGGGGGCGAGGGCTCTATTTAAAAGTGAAACTGAGGATTGCACAGTTTTTGTTGTCAAAGGGTAGGATTGGTTTCTAGATTCCTTTTTCGTTCTTTACGAGCCAGGTCCTGGGCACATGACCCATTTAAGTTGTATATGTGCCCCTCTTACATAAGTTGTCTGCCACTCGAGGGTAGGTTGGTAAGCTGCTGAATTTTGGTATTTGTCAGGGTTGGCCATGTAGACAAGAAGAGATGTTAGGAAAAGATCAACTTTAAAGGTTGATGGACAAATGTTAGTCAAGTCATGATGCTTGTGATGGTGACACAATTGAGGAGAATGAGGGAATTATCCGTTAGGAATTTGATGGACTAAAAGATCACTCTAGAATTATTGGGGGTTGCCCCATGAGAGTTTGAGTAGGAAACCATTTGGGGAAAGTAAGAGAATTTATTCTCTTAGTTTGTACAAAAGAATTGTTTTTATTTTTGTTTTTATTTGGACCTAGCCCGATGGCTACCTATGTTTCTCCAATATGTACTGGTGAGTAAGTCGTTAAACCCGATCAAATTGATTTTACAAAAGTGCATTTGGAGAATCAAGTCCACGTAGTTCTGATTACGTGGATAACATAGAGATTTGTGATTTTTTTTTTTTATTATCGTGGTCTAACTCCTGAAGAGTTGCCTATGTACCTGAGTGCACATGGTTAAAAGTAAAGACAAAATGTGGGGGGATCAACCAAACGTAATTCAGACCTACATTACATTGAAAATAAAAGTGCAGAAATTTAAACTACTTTAAAGATAAGAGTAAGAAATCCTAGTGCAGGCCACCTATACATAGAAGGGAGGCCTCGGGGTGACTTAGATGGAGCCATTGATGACTAGCTCTTGCAGACGGATCTACAGTTCAGGGCAATCGTCTGTAGTATGGCTGCACTTTTGGTGGTAGGTACAATAAAGGTTGAGGCTAACTTGCAAAGAACGAACTTCAGTTGGGGGAGGAAGCGGGTATAGGATGCCCTGCTTGTGCGACTGGGAGAAGACGACAATTGGCGTTGGTCGAAAGGGCATTGCTGTTTGGAGGGAATTTGATGATGTCCATCACATTAGTTGGCTACCACATATATCTTATAAGGGTCATTTAGAATCTGCATTTCAATGCGGAAGCCATGCTGCTCAAGATCTTTAAGTTTAGTGTAGTGCTGACGGCGCATCTCACGAAAGTAGCTGCTTCTTGATCCTTCAATGACCATGAGGAGAGTTTCTTTCTCTGTCGGCGGCTTCCTGACTTTGTGACATTATTCCTTCCAGTGGCCAAAGTAGAGAGACAAATTCTAAGACACATACTGATGTATCTGTTGCAGTTTGACCATCTCTATTTAATACCATCGGTGTAGGTGAGCCCATCTGTAGAAGGTGCTTTCTAGTAGTTTCGTTTTGACTTGAGGATATTGAAGTACCATTCCATTGTTTTCCCTTAAATAATTGGCTGAACAAGACAGGGTAATAGGTCTCAAGGACTATTGTCGGATACAGAGTTTGTACAAGTTTCTGCAAATGAATCATAGCAATACCATCTCCTTTGTACTTTGTGAAGTTCGGGAGTATTCACCAAGGCGGAAATCTCGCATTCGGGAATAGGATAAATGAAAACATAGTGAAGCGGAAATTGCCATTAAGGCCTCCCAGTCAATGTCCTCATCACAGATCAATTGCAGTCCTGAGGGGAAATCATTGGTGCCCAAAGGAGCTTGATCGTATTGCATGTAAGACTAATTATCAGAGTTATCGTGATAGAGGTCTTATTCGTCCCAGTAATCATTATCGTATTCCTATCCTTTGTTCTCAACAAAGATTGCGTTTACCATGAATCTGTTCAAACAGTCGCCTAAATCTTTCAGTTGAAGGACGGGCATGTTAGAGCTCGTGATTGCCATGACCTTAGGAGCCCTTTTGATAGTCACCACCGCATGCTTAGTTTAGATCTTGATTTTCTAATCCAAGCTAGAAGATATGGCCTTGGTTTGATGTAATCATGTAAACTCTAGGAGCAAGTTTAAACAAGTTGGCATATCAAGGACGAGGAATTCAACCTTTCAAGCAATTGAGCTCGAGAAAGAGTTTGATAGATACAATGACTTCTCATTTGGCATTGTCTTATGCTCCGACGACATGGGAAGATGGCTGGACGTGGCCGAGAGAGAACACCAGTTTATGAAGGGCTCTTATAAGGACAAACATTGACAGCTGATCCGTTATCAAATAAGACTTGAGGAACACGCTTTCCATTGCATTCGACAGAGACATTCAAAGATATGTTATGATTGGGATCATTTGGTAAATCCTCATTAGTAAACATGAACACTTTAGAGGAACACTGTATGAGGCCAACCATCACATTGGGTTGTCTGATTTGGATGTTTCAACATTGTTGCCGGTGAGGTTGGGAAGTCAAAAGAAGCTTCCTAATTGAGACATTGGTGTTCGCTTCCTTTATTTTTCTTATAGCTTCATTTGGGTCATCATTCCCTTCCACGAGGATATCTTTTCCCTTCTCATTCCTCCTTAGGGCTTCGAAGGGGTTCTCTTCTTCCAAGTAGGAAAGCTTAAAGTGGCGACCGACCCTCGTAAGATGGTTAATCTCTGGTACAACATAGTCATCATAATGCAAGTCATGATGATAGACAGGTTGCCCTGATCTCCTATAGAGTGAATAAGGGTTAGGTCCTTCAATAATTCTCATGTCACATGCATCTTCTTCATCCTTCTCTCAATCCAATATGAGGAAACTGCCCTCGCAATCCAAGGCGGCGTAGAGACCAGCGAAGGAGTTTGATCCTTTATACCATTTGGATTGGAACCATGATTACCTTGCTTGTCTTGGACATGTCATTAGCCGAGCTGTCGGATGAGTCAGTGATGGGCATCAGGGGCAGATGAGGTTGGAGGTCTTCAAGAAGGGAGGACAGGTATGTTCCTAAGATATCCAAAGTTATGGCATCAAGATTCTTTTTGGAGTGTTTCAAGAGAGGATTCTTGGTGATATTCTGGGTGTTGGAGTTGTCTTGGGAGTAATGAGAAGGCTACAGTCATCAATGATATCCTTGATTTTATGTTTCAGAGCTAAACAATCATGAACTGTGTGGCCAGCGTACTGGTGAAAGTCACAATAATCATTAAGGTTTTAGCCCGGCCTAACTTCGGGTGGAGGATCCTTTGATTGAATTGGTCGTATCATCCTTACTTTTTTATGCCCCTAAAAGCCTCAAACTATGACATCTTGATAGGATCCAATTGGCATCTGGAGTCCCATATAAGTTGAAAATTTGCTTGACCCAACATTGGTGATCTCTACAATTTTGTTCTAGGTAGAAGAGGAGTTGTTGTTAAGAGGCATAAGGGTTACTCTTCTTGTACCTAAAACTAGACGATGCCTCGTTCTCAATCCTTGCATTCTCAGCGCGCAAGGCTTCCTTCATCATGGAGCGTGTAGAGGATAGTGCCCTACAAGATGCGAAGTATTGGAACTGCATCTTCTCATTTAGGTTAGGAGAGAGGTTCTTTACAACCATTCAAATCATTTCTTCCGCAGTAGGTCTAAGCAACATCTATGCGGCCTTAGTGGACCAACTTGAAATGAATGCCGGGAATTTCTCACTGATCTTCTGATAAGTGGTTTCAAAGTCAAGCCTAGTCACGCCGACCTCCTCATTGTACATGTAGTCATCAGTGGAATCCCTCACAATGTCGTCCTAGGTGGCCTTCGTAGAATTCTCTAACTTAAAGAACCAAAGGAATGCTGTGCCATCGAGGTATTTCTGGAACAACTAAGCGATCAACTCTTCAGTTACCCCCCATAGGCTTATGGCTCCGACAAACATTTTAAGTAATGTAGTCGGGTTCCTAGTTCCATTGAACTTGCTCAAGTTAAGCATATTGAAACTAGGGGGAAGTTGGGCCTTTAAAAAAGAAAGAGATGCCATGGATATCTTGCCAGGGTTCAACTTTAGTAATCCCTTTGAGTACTTGTTTTACCTTATGGATCTCATCGCCCATCTCTTTATCTCCATCAACAGAGTTTTACTGAAGGTTGAAGGGATGCTCGGGTGTGGGGGCGCCATTGCCTATGTTCTTGTTGAGGTTGGACAAATTATGTTCGAGGTCATCTTGTCGGTGGAGGAGCAGCTAATGATAGCCCTGAGGTCAGCTAGACGGTCCTCTAACTCGGGAGGAGCTGGTGGCACGATAGCTTCGCGGTAATTTGCAATCCTATAAAGTGGGGTACTGATGCGATGGTACATAGTAGACCACATTGCTACAGTGCTAGCACCAGAGAGTTGAGGAGAACCAATTAGGGTAGAAACTCTGATCAATGTAGAAGAAATATGGCAATGGGAAGACCTGCAAAACAATGTCAATACAGCAAATGTTAGTACATGAGGGAAAAGATAATGATTTGTTATTATGAAATGTCATTTTGTACGAATTGGGAATGAACGTCCATTTTCGAAACATTTTATTTAGGAAGCGAGTTCCGACTCTAGTGACTTTCCATGAGCCTTTGTCACGGGAGAATGGCATGTATTTGACTAGAGAGAGATATCAATTTGACTTCAAGAGATAGACTTGATTGGACAAGGATGGAGGAAATTTTTGTCGTGAGGATGGATGACTCGAAGGACGAGACTTTTGTGGACAGTAAGACAGGAAGATTCACGAGGGATCCAAGAAGTAGACCTTAGGATAACCTATATGAACATAGGGATACATGAATGCAAATGTCAGAAAAAAGACCTTTTGTTTTCGATTTTTGGTATGGATGGATGCATGATCCTAGGGACAAACTCTAATGCATAAGAGATGAATGCGTTTAAGATGAGTCTTATGTACAAATACGCCACTTGAATAGGTATGAACTTATGCATGACAATGCTCCTAAATCTGCATAGAAGATTGGACTAACATAAGAACTACTCCATCTGCTTATGCGGGTACATGGAATGGATAGTATGTATAATGATGCAAAAGTTACATCAAGCATGCGTTGGTCCAAGTGGGCCCTAGAGTTCTCACTAAAATTCTTCATTGAGATTATTATGTTCAAGTGGCCCAATCAACAAAATGCGTCATGGGGAGGATGCGTGTGCACGGATAGAGAGCAAGTAGCAAATCCATATGCATGGGACCACCCTTAGTATTTAAAGATTTATTCTATCATGGCCCATACCAAGTAGGCAGTATCATACATAGAAAAATAAATACAGCGCGTTTGTGTGTGCGGACCGATCATCAATCAAGGCACTCCAAAAAACCTGTAAGCACGGAAGCACGTATATACATCAGAGAATGTACAAGGATACGATCATGATCATCACTCAAATTCATGGGATAAAAGTTTTCTTGTTTTTGAAAGGGACAAGACGTACATTCAGGTCTAAACCTCTTGGGGATGGATTGGTTTTATAAAATTAAATAACCCTTGTCCCTAGCGGATTTGCCAGTATGTGGGATTGGGGAAAGTGGGTGTACACGGAGGCTCGCCACCCTCTCATAACGCAAACGTGGATGGAGGGTTTCTTGGGGAAACCCAAAATAGGTTTTGAGGAAAACCATCTCAAAACCATATTGACTCTATGGTGGATAAGGCAAAAGTCTGGCTACAAAATGATCTGGATCAGTGGTATAAGTTATAGGGTACGAACATCTGAGGTGGACCCATTTTCCTATCCGTCGTGTGATGGAACCTACTAATACTTCGTTGTCCAAAATTTTTTTGTTTATTGGGTGATGATCATGATTATACCTATAATGTGTAAAACAGAAAGCGATTCAGCTAGTAGCATTGAATGTACAATATTGAAATGAACACACGAATGTACATATTGAAAATTAGCATCCGAATGTAAAAAATAGACCATTAGACCGACATGTCTTTTGGTATATGGAGTGCTTTGATACGGTAGTATTGCAATTTATAACGCTCATCATGGGACTAGAATCCACTCATGGATCAAAGCCCTAACATAGTTTTGTACGAGGGACCCATTCAGCAGGTCTACGGAGCCACTAGGTGGTAGCGGGAAACGATGGTTGAGCGAGCTCCTTTTCAAAAAGGTAATAGCCAAAAGGCAAACACATATGACTTGTTCCAACATTCATATCAATTAGAGGGTGTGACTAGTTGGAGTACGAACAATGTATCCCTAGGATGAGACAGAGAAAAATCGGGGTATCCTAAAAAATCAACTAATATGGGTGGATTTAAGGCTCTTTCACCAAAAAATGCCCGAACCATTTGGCGTCGTCTGTTGGGAGTGGCCAGCCAAAGTTGCATGAGATTGAGAAACGAAAAACACATTCAAAAACCTGAACCACAAAAGACAAGTTTCATATCAAAACATGAGGTGGAAGCCCGTTCAACCTCGTCTGCTGGAGAACGAGGCGGCACCCAGCCCCCTGTCACGAGGAAGTAACTGGCGGCCCTGCAAGACAACATCTTGGGGTACATGCAAAAGATGTGTACGTCTCTTTAGGAGAACATCCTGAATCACATCGGGGTGATGAAGCGCCAGAGTGAAGGCACCTTGAAGAAGACGCCTGCAGCGGGGGTCATCGCTCGAAGAGCAAACATGACCTAGAATCGCAAACTACTCAGGTGCTGAAGACCCCCCACTTAAACCTTAGTGGTTCCAGCTCTTCCTCCTCAAGGTCCAAAACCTAGTCGCTGATCTATAGACGAAGCGAAAGTACAAAGGTACCAGACAAGTCAAGAAGTCGAAGATTTACTACACTCCATCGAGGCAATGAAGAAGAGGAGGAGAGCAACAGAGGGGCATGTAGAGAGCCCCAAAAATATGTAATGTAGATCATACGACGTAGGCAGGCCAAGAGGTTTCAGGGGCAATGAGGGGTGATCATGACCTGCCTAGGGACGAGAGACTATCAGAATGTCACAAACAGATTTATAGCGTTGGAGATAAGCCCCGGTCTAACCATGAAGGTCCCCTTAAATGAAGAAATCATGGCTCACCTTTTGAACCTAAACTCTCAGATCGGGAAGATGATAAAGTATAATGGTACAACCTAGCCCCGAGAGCACTTGATGGCCTAAAGCTGCGATGAAGACCCAAGAAAGGAATGATGCCACGTAGTTCCCACACTTCGTCGGAACGTTGGAAGGAAGAGCCCTCAAATAGCTTGAAAGCCTCCGTCGTCATAGCATTCATAGCTTCGACGAACTTTGTCGCATCTTCATGGAGAACTTCATGACGTGCGAGAAGACCGAGAAATGTTCCGAAGAGCTCTTCAACATTGATAAGTGCTCATATTATGTTATTATTATCCATGATTTGAGCTTCCAATTGATCGTAATGAGCATTATTTGCATGGTTTTCGCTTGATTTGGTTACGATCTTGTGAAACAGCTATTACTCGGGTATGTTGTGTGTTTTCTTTATTTTTAGGTCGTTTCCTAAGGTTAGGAAGACATGGACATGGATAGGTGTTGAAGTGGTTGAGCGAGCACAAGATTGAAGCAAGAAATGCAAGCCAACAAGCGCATTTTCGCATGTGCTCGCAGTTTGGACAGAGTTTAGTATTTGGGCCATACCTTTCTCATACGGGCTCCGATTGACTTGATTCAAAGTGATATGGAAATATGAGATCCAGGGACACAACTTTTGTGTTTTACACTTTTTCAAATTCTTAGCGAAAGAGGGTCAAAAAGGTCGAAGAACAAACCCCATGTTAAAGCACCCGATCGGGCACCCTCAAAGGCTGAAAAACGCCCGATCGGGCGCCATATACAACACGTTCTTTGATTCGCCCGATCGGGCGTCCCTCCTAGTACAAGGACCACCCGATCGGGCGCATGTATAAACAAGCATGGGGCCTTTGTTTCCTAATCCAAGCTTTTGTGTATTATTTTAGGACTCCTATTTAAACACTTTTCCTAGGTCATTTTAGATGATTGAGATAATAACTTTTAGTTTAAGTTTACTTCTGTTTATTTTATTTCTCTCTTAGAAGATTCAAGTTTTATTATGGGAGATTACAAACAATTATCGAATAACTCCATTGATCAGATATTGATCTAAATAGAGGTTAAGTATTTATTTCTTCATTCTCTATATCTGATTTGATCATGGCTTATAATATTATTATTGTGATTTGTTCTTTGAATATGAGTGAATAGTTTTCTTAGTCTAGCGTTAGGGCTAGCCCAATAATGGTTATATGACTTTAAAGGTTGGATCTTTACTATTACTGTGAATACTGTATCACTTATTAATGGGATTTCTAGGGTTCTTAATGCTTATAAACTCACTGGCCTCGAATTTATATGATCTTGATATTTGGTGAAGAGCAGAGAGGTGAAACTGTAATATTGGAAAACCCGGAAACTGATCTAGAGGTTAAATCACGAGGGTAGGTTTAATTCTCTTGAGACCGCTAAATAATTATGAAAAATCTTAATGGGTTTAAGA
>ONZA01010543.1:118739-130745 GCA_900322205.1 Kewa caespitosa | reverse complement strand
AGGGAAGAAGGCTCCCCAGAGAGGCCCTAATGGGGGGCAAGGGGGGAGACAAGCAAGAAAACAGCTGAGGCCTTCCCTTTGTCAACATGGGAGCAAACTGGGACCTCAGGCAGAGGAGTCCGAGGGGAACCCCCGCAAGGAGAGGCCGAGACTGGAAGGGCGTCCCTCTTTGGACTCGCGTCCGAGGCAACCTCAACCACGTTCCTCAACTCCTTTCCAATCCACGCTTTGTTCTGAAGCCTAGGCGAAGGACCATTTCTAACTTGAGGGAGTGATGAAGATGCCCTAACACGGGATGAGGAGGCGGCCTTCTCCCTCTTCTCTTTCATCCCAAATCCCACAACGTCTTTCTTCTACACGAAAGAGAGTCAAATAAGGAAATGAAAGGGTTAAAAATGAGGAAATAGCGCTTTTAAAAGCTTACAGCCTTTGTCTCAGCAAGGAGAAGCTTATTCTCGGCCACTATCTTGGCTTGGATATCCTCCAAAGTTGAGTCCCCCTGTCATGTCCCTAGCCACCGACGTTGTTAGGAGGGAGGCACGAGCAATCTCTACAAGAGCATGGACGATACAAGTGAGTAAACATCATTGAAGGACAACCGAAAATTGAACGAAAGGAAAAGACAAAAAGTGCCCCGGTCCATGACCTTTGATCCCATGGTACACCGAAAACTCCTAGTCCTCGGTCCACCTCCTCTCGGGGATCCACCGGAGGGGCATCTTCACATAGATATGGGTGTCGGCCCTCCGATACCTCTTCTCCCACTGAAACAACTTCATAGCGGCCTCATCCTCTAACGAGGGCCTAGCGAGGGTGACCAAGCTAGTGGCATGGTTCCACCTAGGGACCTCATCCAAGAAGAAATCCTTTAACGCACAGACGTAGTAGAAGTTAGTCACCCATCCAGAGTTTTTTGGTGGCATCAATGATCCAAAGAAATTCTCGTACTCAGGCTACAAATAAAAAATGGAATTTACAGTAAGGTGTGATATAGGCCTGTTGGTCACAAGAACCCCTAGGCGAAGGGTCGACTCTATTTTATGTAGAAAGAAAAAGTTGTTAAGAAGGTGATATGTGCCCAAGTGTTGGGACGATTTGTGCCGGGGCAAGGTTCTAGGCCCTCAAGAGGGGGAGGGCGAAGAGATGAAGGGGTAGCCTGAAACCAAACTAGCCTGAGAGCTTATAAAATGCGACGAAGTTACAAGGAGGGTGAACCATCGAGCCATCCTCTGGCTCTAATAAGTAGGGCCTCTTGAGACTGTCAACCCATGCCAAATAATGGTCAAAGTTGTTGACGGATGTACGCTAGCCACTTGGTATCGTACTAGGGTCCTCCTTCTCGATAGCTTTCTCTTCCTTCGCCTTCTTTACCGCCCTCATCATGCCCTCCAAAATGGTTTATGGTGTGATAAGAAGTTCGACGAGCCACCTAGGATGGGGGCAACTCTTGTCCAAATGACCAAGCCGAATCCGAACTCTCGTCCAGAACAATCTTTCGCCTCCCATGAGGCTCTGGATTGGTGACCTTAGCAGATGACGGGTTAGGCTCGTCCTTGAGATGGTAGGGTAGTCTCCGAGCCATTTCCTTTGTCCGAGCCATTCTCCTAGCCATAGTCTTTCTATGGACATGCCGAGCCTGCAGCAATACAACCGAGCTTGTCGGAGCCAAAACATTGAGATTACTATCATTATTTACATTTTCTCCTAATGTGTTGGGGTTACTCACCAATGGACTATTTCAAACGTCCTCATGGTGAGGGTTGCGAGAGCTAAATGAAGGGTTGACCCTCTGTTTACTACCCACAGATGCGGGACCCTCCGCTGTGTAGAGGTTATTCACATCGAGTTCCCAGCCTAAACAGCCCTGGGCTCGGAATGTGACCTCCCCGGGGACAGGTCCCTTAGACAAGATGCCCTCGTCCTCGTGGAGAAGCTAAAATGCCTCCATGGTCCCCCTCAGACGCTCCAGACGAGATACCGGGCTCACCTCGACGAAGGCTCAAAGGATGAGGTCCCACTCAAATTCATCTTTAAGGTGCATATTTACAAGAGGACAAGGGTACCTTAAAAGATGGTTTAGCAGCTTGATCTTCGACGCAAGCGAGGTGGAACTTTCTCTCTCTAGAATTCACACACTCTCTCTCTCTCTCTAGAATTTGCGAAAATGGAAAGGAGAAATGAGACAAGGCTTCCTATAAGAAAAGGGGGAGAAGAAGACAAAATGTCAAGTCGGTTGGGGTCACATGTCGTGAAATGTCTCAAGAATTAGCCACTTGTCATGCACCCCCTCATGTGATCATCTCAAGCCCAGAGTAAGAGGAGGGGGGACACCCTCGGGTGTCTGACCCTCCCTCTAAAAAGTTTTTGATTGGCAAGCACCTTCGTCGCAATCTTGGAGCAAGCCCAATCCGAGGAACAAATGTTTTATTCATTTCGTCATGGGCCCTCCTTCAGCCCACAGACCCCTTCGGCCCATTACATCCTGGGTCCCACCTAGGCCCATGCTCAAGTCTTTTACCGGCTCCTCGTACCGGCCCACTATTCGCGTCGACTTCCATCACCCCAATTTCATCAGCATCGCCTCAGCAGTCCCACTCTTCCTCACCCCTTCGGCAACCTGAAACTCGTCTCAGCCCTAGGATGTAACGAGACACTTCTACTGACTTGATGTAACGAGACACTTCGGCCCACTACTGCACGGACCACCTTCTCTTCATCCATTGTAGGACGAGGGGACCCGACGAGGGGGAAGCCCACGAGGGGGCTCGTCAAAAAACTGTCGAAGGGAATGATGGAGGAGCTTACAACCAAGACATTGACCTAATCCAACAGTACACTTCCTTAGGAAAAGGGAATGTGCAAGGAAGATTCGTGAAGCTTCCAGGAGCGCCATGTGTGCCATTCACGTGGTCGCGGATGCTTGGCGTCCTTCGAGGCCCATGCTTTTGCTAGGCCCAGGAAGGGAATTTCCACATGGAGCCTCCTTAGTGGATAGACCTCAACACTAGCAGCACCTGGAGAATGTCTATAAATAAGAGACATGCACACCTTTCAAGGGTAAGAGAATAATTGATCTTGACAACTGATTGATTATCTCATTTACATTCTCTCTCTAGATCATTCACGTCTTTTCCTTATTCCCAAGAAAGATTTTGCTTCCCTAAAGAGCATTCCATTTGCCCCTTGGGTCCACATCCCTTTGGTCAAACCCATTTGAAACACTTTTACTGACTTGATCGTCGGAGCACCGTTCCACGAATCGTGGCGGGGGCAGTTCACGTGTGTTCTCTGTGGAGGTGCCTCTTTTGATGAGACAAGTCGCCACCCACCTCATCTCAAGCAATTCAGGCTCGTCAACCCTTTGAGTCGAGGGTCCACTCTCATTACCTAAAAATACCCGACACAAATTGAAAATTGCCAACAAAGTTTTTTTTTATTATCATAGCCGAGTTGTATTTACAAGTGATACCAATCATGCAAGGAAAGTTCTAAACAAAATTTCACTAGATGATATCGGGAGACAGTTTTCACATGGTCGGATGTGAAGATAAATATACAACGTTCCAATAATGGAAATATGCTAGAAATTTCCAAGAATAAGAAAATTGGTGTAAAATAACGTAAAAATAGGACAAGTGGCAAAATAGTAGAAAAAAAAATCGTTTTAAGTCATTCTTCACTCCAGAGAGTAACCAAAAGTCCACTCGGGGCGTGGATTAAGTCATGATAGGGCATAAAGGCTTTTGGGCCATCATTTGAAGTTGAGTGTTAATTTCGAGTAACGGTCGATCACTAACCATTAAACACTTTTTTTCAGGAAAAATAGAACAATGGACTTAAAAAATTATGAAGACAATATGAGTGATAGTTCTTCTATTGAATGACTAAAGAGGAAAGTTTTGTGATTTTTGAAATTATATTGAATTTATTAAAATCGCCAAAGTCAACTAATTTACTGGGCAAGACACTGGGTCAGACCCGTTTGTTAAAATCACCATAAATTGATTAAAGTCGAAATGGGCTGCTTCCAAAGCCCAATGGTCACGTTTTGAGTTTTCCACATGGACATAAAAAATGTTAAGTCAAGAAAACTTCACTTTGTGTCAATTGTAAGTCATTTGCAATTTGGTCATACCTAGACAGTGGCTCACTAAAGCATTTTTAATGATGTTTTGTTAATTGAAATTATAAAACCTTTTTTCAGGTTGTTCTATTTACATCCAAAGGTATGTTGGAAAATTGCACAAATTAAATTTCATGACCTAAAACATTTTCATCTCGAATAAATGGTAAAACACTAAGTCAGATCCCTTGACAGTTCACTGGCTCAAATTAGAAAATTTACCTCTCCTAAATTACTTGGATTTTAGAGATATGATAGGTGCCCTTAGAAATCCCTTGACGTCAGCTTTTTTCTTATTAAGGATCGAAATCCAAAATCCTAACTAATTAAGAGATCACAAGCCATTACCTAAGTTATACACTAATCATTACTGAAATTTAAACCAAGTACAAAAAGGGATGCATAGGACAGTGTAGAGGTTGACATAACGCTTTTTTGGTGTCATAATTATGCACTTTGAGTTAGCTACTAGTAGGCTTTGAAATCTCACCATCCAACTTCAATCAAGTGAATTATTAAGATTTTAGTGACAAGGTGTCAATATGCATGAAAACTCGAAGAATAAACTTATCTCCCAAGACTCATATATTGATTGAAAGTACACAAACACAAATTTTGTCCATTTTTGTTTAATTTTAGTTAGAATAAAGTAGAAAACGTCATATCTACACTAATCACAAAATTATCAACTTAATCACTCATCCCTCAAGTTGATAATAATGGTTGGTGGGGGTGAAAATAACTTCTAATTGTTGCGTTGCAAATTTTTCTTTTGTGGATGGGTTTGAGAGGTTCCGGCTGCATGTAGCAGGGGGCACCTAACCGCGCCCAAAGGTAAAAAACAAGAAAGATTAAAGGGCCACAAATGGGCAAACATGGTTAGTATGGGAAAAAATGGAATTTGAGTTAGAAGATTTTACCCTTGTGACTTCACCTTTGGATGACCCTCTCTTCAAGTTGAAGAAGTGACTTAATCATTTAGTAATTATCCTTAGCTGAGGCCTTCACTTGGTGTTAGTGTTAAAAGACAAATAATTCAAGAAAGAAGTTTGAGCTTAAAACACTTTGATTTTAGAAATTAGGAGTCAAAACCCTCTAATTATGAGCTAATTAGAGAGGTTAATCCTCTTAGTCTTGAAAAATGTTAAATTTAAGTATAAGAGAGATTAGTAGTAGTAGTAAAACACGAGAGAAAATAAAACTCTTGACTCAACTTTTTTGGGGATTTATATAGAGGGGGGAAGTAGATGAGCGAGGGATAGAGTGTACATGTTCATGTATGTGTACACTAGTGTGATGTAGTATAAAGTTAGATACAAACATGTAAAGGTGTTGGTTGGTCAATGTATAGGAAAGAACATGATGTGTGTAAAAAAGTAACACTATTGTACATGTTGTTAATGATGAAAAGTGTGATGTGTTTGTAGTAAAAGTGTGTACGTGTATAAATTTGTGTGTTTAAATCTTATGTTAACATGTAGCAAACATATCTATGTACCAAGGTTTTAAATATTTGCTTAATAAAATATATAAAAGTGGGAAAGTTTTCAATAAAGAAAAAAATTTGATAATTCGTATTTTTTTTTTCAAAACAATAATCAATTTGTTTCGAATTTGGTAGAAATAATTAAATAACTAAATAACTTCAAAAATGATGAATTCGAAAATACTTGCTTTTAAAATGGAGGCTTTGAGTGCATGTGTAGAATAATATATAATTATATCCAAAATGTTTTAGTATATGTATTGTTTGTTCCGTTTCGCCTTGGACCCTGCTTCGGCCCATGGGCCCCTTCGGCCCATGGGCCCCTTCGGCCCACTTTACCTTGAATATCGCTTAGGCCCATACATGTGCCCGTGGAAAGGCCCCCTCCATTGGCCTACTTATTCTCACCAGCTCCCACCAAACGCCACCCTCGTCGCCACCGCCATGATGTTTCCTATTCTCGCGCCCCTTCAGCTACATGACCCTTGTCCTGGCCAAGGAACAGGACGAGACACTCCTAAGGCACAAGCCCCATGCTCCTTTTTCCCACTCTAGGCCGAGTGTTCGGACGAGGGGGAAAGTCCATGGCTAAATGAATGGCAAATGGATCATGCAGCAAGGACATTGACCAATTCCACCAGGACATCTCCGTACGAAGAGGGAGAGCATATAGAAGGTACTAGAAACTTCCAGGAATGACACGCAAGCGAAGCACGTGGTTCATGCATCATAGGAAGTTTTCAAGGCCCATACTGTTAACAGGCCCAGGGAGGGAATGTCCACATGGCGTCTCCTTAGTAGACAAGCCGCAACCCTAGCATCACCTGTGAATGCCTGTAAAAAAAGAGGCATGCATACCTTTCAAGTGTAAGAGAATAATTGATTTGGCAACTGATTGATTAGCTTATTCACTTTCTTTCTCTAGAGCACTAAAGTCATTCCTCTTTCCCAAGAAAGATTTGGCTGCCCTAAAGAGCTTTCTAATTTCCCCTCTTGGGCAAATCCATTTGTAACTCGATTACTGACTTGACCATCAGAGAACCGTTCCCCGGACCACGCCGGGGGCAGTTCACGTGCGCTTTTGGTGTAGGTACCCCTCTTCCGGCGAGCCTCGTCAGAGCCCACCTCATCTTGTACAATTGAAGCTCTTCAACCCTTTAAGTCTTCAGGGGTCCACTCTCCTTACCGAAAAATACCTGAAATATTTGGCGTTATCTGCGAGGAGTGGCCAGCATAAGTTGCATGAGGTTGAGAAACAAAAAACACATTCAAATACTTGAAACACTGAAGAAATGTTCTATGTCAAACCATGAAGAAGGAACCAACTTATCCTAGTCTTCTGGAACACGAGGCGGCACTTAGCCCCCTTCCACGAGGGAGGAACTGAAGGCCTTACACGCTCATATCCTTTGGAGCATACGCAACATGTGCCCGATAATTCAGGAGAACACCAGAATCACGTTGGGACGGCAAAGTGCCAAGACGAAAGCACTTCGAAGATGACGCCCGCCACGGAGGCTCACGGCTCGAAGAGAAAACAGGACCTAGAGTTGCAAACCACCCAAGTGCTAAAGACCCCGCACTTTAGCCTAAGTGGTTCAAGTTGTTCCTCCTCAAGGTCCAAAAGTAAGTCGAGGATCTCCGGACAAAGTGAAAGTACAAAGGTACCAGAGAAATCGAGAAGGAACATCGGAGACCTGCGACCCTACATCGAGGCAATGAAAAGAAGAAGAAGGGCCACCGAAGGGGAGGTCGAGAGCCCCAAGAAGGAAGATGTTAGGGAGATCATACAGCGCAGGTAGGGTGAGAGGTTTTAGGGGAAACGAGGTCCGGTCATGACCCGCCTCGCGCATAAACACTATGATAACATCACTAAGAGTTTTAGGGGGTTGGAGATAAGCCTCGACCTTACCATGAAGGTCCCTTTCAGTGAAGAGATCATGGCTTTCCCCCTGAACCTAAACTCTCGGATCGAGAAGATGAAGAAGTACAATGGGATGACCTCGCCCCGAGAACACCTGATGGCGTACGAAGCCGCAATGATGACCCTGGAAAGGATTTAAGCCACGTACTACCGACACTTTGTCGGAACCATGAAAGGAAGAGCCCTCAAATGGCTAGACAGCCTCCCTCATCATAACATTACAGCCTGGACAAGTTCTGCTGCGGTTTCATTGAAAAATTGTTGACATGCGAAATGACCAAGAAGTGTTCAAAAGACCTCTTCAACATTATACAAGGGAAAAAGGAGCCAATCAAGGACTAGGACAAATGTTCAAGACGAACGTCTAAAGATCACAGAATTCAATCAGACAATAGCACGCATGGCTTAAGTCAAAGGCACCATCAAGGGAAGTGAGATCTTAAAAGATTTCAAACACATGAGGCTGAAAAAAAGAGAAGCTCACCCTACCCTTCATCCAGGCCTATTCGTCCAAACTCTTCACTGCCTGGAGGAGACGTGGTAAACGGGCGTTGAACTGGATTCAAAGGGCGGGGAAAACCTTAACTGTCGAATAGACTTAGTTCAAGAAGAAATGGTCAGGAAGAGGGGTCAAAGCGGATTCAAAGGGCGGGTAAAAGCCAAAAGGAAGATGCCGAAGAGCCTCATAGTTAGTCAGATTTTGAACTGCAATCAAGAAGTTTTCTTCGTGAAAATCAACCCCAAATTATTGCACGGCCCTACCCCGATGAAGGAAGGCACAACATTACCATAAGGAGAACGAACGTAGTTAGAAGTACTATCGAGAACTAGGCTCAAACTTCGAGGAACTAGCACAAGAAGGATAACTCAACTTCTTCCTGAAGGACAAGGGCACGACCACCATCCCGCCACGCCAGGAAGCAGCCAAGCCTTTGGCCTCAGGGTCCTCCTCAGACTGCTATGAGGTGGCTGTAATCTCAGGTGGCCCGGCATGAGGAGGCCTCACGAACAAGGCAAGATGATCCCATCTCAAGTCCCTTGACCGAATCATGTTGATCGAGGAAGTTCCTAAGTACAGGAAACTATCGTCTTCGATGAGGTAGACATGAGGCCCCTATAATTTCCTCATAATGATCCCCTCATCGTTGATTAAAAATAGCCCATACCCTAGTGAAGAAAGTCCTGGTAGACACATGAAGCTCGGTTGATGTGATTACATCCAATTGCCTAATGGACCTCGACTACACTTCGGACAATACAGTAGCAATAAGTCATCCGATAATAGGTTACAGCGGAAACCAAGTCCTGCCAATGGGAATTATTAAACTCACGGTGAGGATAGATCCAAAACACAAAGCCAAACATGTCATCTCTGAATTCTTCGTTGCAATGTTCCGTTGGCATACAATGTCCTCCTTGGACGGCCAACGCTGAATGAAATCAATGGGATGCCAAATGTTATGTTACACACATTAAAGTTCTACAGGGACGACGGAGAAGTGGGGAAGGTCCTCAGTGACCAGAAGGCGGCTAGGGCTTGCTATGTCCAATGCCTTGGCAACAAGAGCGTCATTGCCGAGAGGACACTACCCCCGGCCGACACCAGGACCTTGGCCTTGGCCAAAATCAATTCGAAGAAAATAATGAAGGAAACCCCTGAAGAAAGAATCACTCTGAAGATAGAATAAACCACTCTGACGAAGGATGAGAAAGGGAAGGGAGTGACACTTGTGATGGTAGACATCGTCCTATCGAAAGTTGTTGACGCAAGGATTGAGGAAGGAGACCAGGTCACCCCGTCGGGGGGGAAGGTGGAGGCATCTTGGACTCCTCTTACCCATAACGAGTCACATACCTCGGTGACAAACCGGACAAGACCACCAGGGAAGATAGACAAAACTCCTACAGGAGTACAAAGACATCTTCGCCTTCGCTCTAGATGTGGTGCCTTGTATTGATAGGTCTCTCATAGAACACAAGCTCGGCATAAATCCAAAGCTTAAACCAGTGAAACATAAGAATAGGCACTTGGGAGAAGAAAGGAGCCGAGCTGCATCAGAATAAGTCAAAAAGTTATAGAGGCAGGATTCATAAGAGACTATTTGAACCCGAAGTGGCTCGCCAATGTGGTGATAATGAAGAAGGCGACGGGAAGCTGGAGGATGTGCGTCGATTACGTAGACCTATACAAATATTTTTCAAAAGATCACATCCCTCTTCCAAGGATAAATAAGCTGGTCGATTCCACCACCGACCATGAGATTTTGAGCTTCATGGATGCCTTCTCGAGCTACCACCAAGTTTTCATGAAGACGAGGGACCAAAGTTTAATGACCTTCATTACCGACAAAGTGGTATTCTACGACACCATGATGCCATTCGGCCTGAAAAAAGCTGGAGCCACCTTCCACAGGCTCGTCCAAAAGGTCTACATAGGGAAAATTGGCAGGAACCTCGAAGCCTTTGCGGACGGCCTCATCACCAAGAGCGTGAATTCATCCTATCACGTTGAAGACTTGTGGGAAACGTTCGAGACCCTGAGGAATAAGAAGATGAAGCATAACCCCAAGAAATGTGTCTTTGGAGTAAGGGGAGGCAAGTTCCTCAGCTTCATGGTGAGTAAAAGAGGCATCGACGGAAACCCAAAAAAAGTAAAAGTCATAATCGACATGAAGCCCCCACAGTGCTTGAAAGACGTGCAAAAGTTGACAGGGTGCATCGCGGCACCCAACCGATTACTCTCCAAGTCAGCGGACAATGGTGCGTACTTCTTCTCATCAATGAGGAAGGGGACGAGATTGAAATGGAGCGACGAGGCTCAAGACGCTTTCGAAAAACTTAAACTATACTTGGGGTCTTTATCCAAAATAACTTTGCCGAAGCCAGAGGAAAGGCTTTTTCTCTACCTTGTCGTCTCTAACAAGGCCGCTGCCTTAGTCCTCATCAGGGAAGAAGATAGGAAACAAGAACTTTTCCACTTCACTAGTCACACATTATGTGGAGCTGAGTTAAGGCACTCTGTACCATAGAATTTTTCCCTAGGAGTTCTCATCAGCTCCAGAAGGCTCAGGCCTTACTTCCAAGGCCACCAAATAACCGTCTTGACAAACCAGCCTCTTAAGAAGATCCTAGGAAGATTATATTCAGAGAGGAGAGCGCAAGTGTGGGCGCACAAACTTACCGACTACGATATCTTGTACGAGCCGATGAGGGCGATAAAGAGCCTAGATCTTACTTATTTCGTTGCTGAAGTGACCCCCTCGAAGAAGACGCTGAGCTACTAGATTGATTCTTGGCTAATGAGCGTATATGGCTCGTCCTGCAAAAGGTGTAGCGGGGCAGGCATCATCATTACCTTGGCTGAGGGGGATGTTTTTGAGTACGTGATGAGGTTTGGATTTCAAGATTTGAACAATGAAGCCGAGTAAAAAGCCCTCATCGCTCGAATGGAAATGGCCCAAGCCAGTGGGGCAAGGACGCTTAGAGTAAAAATGGACTCCCAGCTCATCGTCTGACAGATCTGTGGAGACTACGAGGCCAAGGGAGAAAGGATGAAAGTATACCCCGGCAAGGTCCGAGAGTTGATCAAAATCTTTGATGAAGTGAAAGTAGAGCACATCCCCTAGTCAAAGAGCCACCGTACCGATGTCCTGGCTCGTTTGGTGAGCTCGTCAGCCGAGGGGGTATCCCGAAACATTTCCTGGAAAGACAAGGAGAAAAGAAGTATCAAACCTAATCCTGAAGTTTTCATACTTGCCGAAAAGATGAGTGGATGGAGCCCTTGGTGGCTTGGCTGGGAATGGGGAAACTCCCAAAAGATGAGAAAGAAGTAAAGAGGGTCTATACAAGGGCCAAGTGGTTCGAACTCTGGGACGATATCCTCTACAAAAATGGACTGAGTCATCCATTGCTCAAGTGTGACTTCAAGACACAAGGAAAGGAAATAAGTCGAAAGGCCCACGCTGAAATCTGTGGAGCCCATCAAGGGGGCCGAACCATAGCACACAAGATCTTGAGGCTAGGCTTCTACCGGCCTACCATGAAGAGTTATGCGGCCGAGATGATTAAGATATGAGAGAAGTTATAGGGGCCACGGCCCTCCCACGGAAGTTTAATAAAGGCGCTTGTACCCCCCACGGAAATGGGCGAGTGCTATGGGGGTAAAATTTTCATTTTTTTTGTAATGTGCGAAATGGCACAATTGGGGTGTTTGGAGTTCGCACCATTTTAGGAAAATAAAGAAAAACGTCATTTTGACTCCTTTGGTCTTTTTACCTAAGTCTAGATTTGGGGGCAATGGTACAAATTAGATGTGGAATGCATCAAATTTGCCCGTTCTTACGAACGGCCAGTATAAGCGAATTAGAACTTTTCGTATTCAGTTTTGGTTCCAAAAGTATATTAACCTAAAATTTTTCTAAGTCATTAGAAATTCATTTTATATAGGTTATAACTTTTTTGCACGTAATTTTC
>ONZA01010543.1:68965-79690 GCA_900322205.1 Kewa caespitosa | reverse complement strand
GGTAGTAGCAAAATAAAATAAAAATAATTGTCTAAAATTAAAGAAAATAATATGGAATTATCATTTTCCTTAATTTCGTGACATAAATAGAAATAAAATTAAAAGAAAANNAAATAAAATGTAAAAAAAATTACAACTACTCCCCCTAAGAAGTGCCTTAGGAGGGTAAAACCCTCGAGAATCTACTTTGGATGGGATTTGCCCTGGATTGTGTTATACGCGAAATCTTGATGGAACAGTTTTTTGTATTTTAGGGTTTTTTTTTGTGGATTTTACTTGAGAAAATGTGAGAAAAATGCTCACAAAAATTCCTTACGCTTGGGAGAAAATGACTTTTTGGTTGCTGACTTTTTTGGAACGGTTTGGGCTTCTGTTATGTGAATAATGGTTGTGTCATCCTTCTTTACGTAGGGTTAATTAATGGGTTTATATAGTGGTCGAAAATTAAATGCGCATGATCTGGCGATTATGGATTAATTCGCTGAGCACAGGGCGATTCACCACAATTTCGATAAGGGCCCAGCGAATTGGGTGCAATTTTTTGGGAACTGAACCATGCATCTGATTTGTAGTATACTATCGATTATGGGAGGACCAACATGCAACGATTTGGTTGTAAATTGCCACCTAGCCCAGCGAATATGGGTCAATTTGCTGGGTGGGTATCGAATACAGGCCAAATCGTTGGGTGGGCAATGATTTGGACCTATATTGTTGGCCCTTGGTTTAATGCACTCGTTATGGTTTTAACTCCCCTTGGCGGGGAATCCTAGGGGAGGTCGAGAAGCTTCAAGGGTAAGGTGAAATGACCCTTTTGCCATTTTGACTTTGGTTGACTTAATTTGGATTTTCGGGTTTTCAATATTTCGTGTATACAAGTTTTCGGGACCCATACCGTAGGTTATTCATCGTCATAAAATCGTTTTGGGGCACTATTTTGGTGTTAACAAAAGTCAAGAACGAGAGCTTGGCCCTTTACCAAACCCATTTAGAAAAGATAGCCGGAAACTTTTTCGAAATCCACTATACCTACCTTCCGAGAGAGCAAAACCAATTTGCAGATGCACTTGCCAAGCTCACGTCCATGATCACCATCCCTTCGGAAATAAAGACGATGCCCATATACATCGAAAATAGGGAAGAACCCGCTCACCACTACACCTTAGAAGTGGACACTTTGGAGAAAGTTGCATTGTATACCGACAACCTCAATTACAAATTGAGCGAAGAGTACCCCCCCTGGGTGTGATGACCCACGGGCATTTGCTGCACAATTTGTAGTATATTAAGACAGGTTCTATAAGAAAACCCTATATGGAGTTAGCCTTCTTTGTGTCGATGAAGAACAAGCGAAAAAAATATTGGGAGAAGTGCATGAAGGAGTATGCGGCCCACAAATGAACGGGCGTGGGCTCGCGAAGAAAATAAGAAGGCAGGCTATAATTGGACTATGATGGAAAAGGATTGTAGCCAATATGTCCCACAATCCCGACATAGCCAAATCAATGCAAATTTACAACCCATGCCACCTTCAATGCTTGATGGTTTGACTTCCCCATGGCCTTTCTCAACTTGGGGAATCGACATTATTGGTAAAATAAGCCCCATGGTCACAGGCGGACACGAGTACATCCTTGTTGACATCGACTACTTTACAAATTGGGCCGAAGCAGCATCCTACTTGAAATTAACTTCCAAACAAGTTGCGAAGTTCATCAAAAGTAATATGATTTTTCGATATGGTGTGCCACCCGAGATAATCAATGATCTTGGGTCTCATTTCAAGAAGAAAACCGCTGACCTTTTACAGCAATACAAGATACAACACCATAGGTCATCACCCTATAGGCCACAAACACATGGCGTTGTTGAGGCCACCAACGAAAACATAAAAACCATTCTCCTGAAGATGAGCGAGACTTACAAGGACTGGCCTAAAAAACTTCCATTCGAATTATGGGGATATAGGAGCACCATGCGTACATCCACAGGCGCAACACCTTATTCGCTCGTTTATGGTACGGAGGCAGTCCTTGCCATTGAGGTTGATATACCTTCCCTAGGGTTGAATTAGAGAGTGTTATTCCCGAGGTCGATTGGTCAAGAAAAAGATATGATCATTTTGTTTTGCTAGACGAGAAGCGCCTAAAGGCTTTGCATAATTTCCAAATGTATCAAAGAAGAGTTGCTCGTGCCTTCAATAAAAAGGTACGACCACAATCGTTGAAAGAAGGTGACTTGGTTTTGACGGAAAACCGAGCACCTATACGAGACCCACGCGGTAAATTTAGCCCAAATTGGTCGTGACCGTACGTAATCAAAAAAATCCTTTCCGCAGGAGAGGGCTTGCTCTTGGATCTAGATGGAATAGAATTCTCGCAACTTAAAAATTTAGACCAGCTTAAGAAGTTTTATGCATTATTCCCAAGTTCAATTATCGTATAACGCCCATTTATTGTCCAAGATAATATTAGGCAAACAAAAAAAAACACAACAAAACAAAATCCTTTATCATCTTGAACTACGTTCCGTGTGATTTCCATTGGGATACGTAGGTTACCTGCAAGCCAGGCAAAAATCCTAAAAAATCAATCGACATATTTTACATCGCTTTGCATGAAACTACGTTCGGCCTAATTCTCATTCGGATACGTAGGTAACCCGCAAGGGCCTGACCTAAATCCTAAGAAACCAATCGACATCTTTTACATCTCTTTGCATGGAACTACGTTCGCCTTGATTCCCATACAGATACGTAGGTAACCCGCAAGGACCCGGCTCATCCTAAAAATGATAAACACTTGTCTTACCATAAAGAACACACAACGAAAAAATGCTCTATGCTTTACACTATGCCCATAGCGCATAATTCCAAGTTTTTATTCAACACTATGCTCATATTGTAAATTCAAAGTCTCTACAATGCCGAAGGCTATGCCCATAGCAGAAACTGATTTGGGCTTTGATTTACTTTGGCTCCGAATCGTCCAACATAATTTGGACCAACTAAACGAATAGGATTTAGAAAAGACATTCTCTTTTCATAGATTGTGAAAATTGGAGCATAAATTATTAAGTTTTTTTTAAATACTTACTGGAACCTTAGTGAGCTTATTTTCTCGGAAAAAGACATTCTTTATTTCAAAAAATATCATGAAGTGAATAGGAAGAGAACAGAACAATACGCCAAAAAAATTAAATAAAGAGAAAACTCGATCTTCAACCCAACGACTTAGTGACAATTTGCTGGGTGCCTAGCGAAATCAAGTAAAATCGCTGGGGACCAGCCTTTGCATTCAAAACAGAATGCAAACAAAATGTTTTTTCTACGTGCAAAAAATAGTAACAACGATGCTAACTTCGATGCAAACTTAAATGCACAATCAAAATAATGAATAAACAAGAGATGATATAAGGATAACTTTTATTGAGTCATTTGATTGATAAGTCCAATTTACAAGGATTTTACTGACAACACTATTCCTAGAGTGGGAATCAAAAAAATTACATCATTCAAAAATCCTATACTACGGAGCTATTTTCTACTCTCGTTCTCCTTGGGAGGACGTCAGTCTTTCAGGGGAGCCGAACTTGCATTAGCCTCATCCTTGCGACGCCTAATCAAGTGCATCTTCTTCCTCCTCTTGGGAGGCACCTTATCCGTAGGAGAAACCTTCGAAACCGGGGGCTTCGATTTCGCCTTTTTCATCGGTGGCGGAAGAGGCTTTTTTTGGGGTTGGCTCGGTGGAGGCGCTTGCTTCCTCAAACCTTGCCTTTCGTTCTCTCGGAACTCCATGCGCTTGTTTGGGTCATTAGAGATCATCCATGTGAGGTAATGCCCCGTCACTAAGGGCGACAACGTTTTGCGGGGCACCACCAAATGGGGACGCTCTTTTTAACAGTTGCCCCATACCTCCTGTTCCCGAACGTTTAACCTTATCTCGAGTTGAATGATCATGTCCTTCCGCGGAATATGTTAAGCTAGCCCATGTTGGCGCATTACCTGAGTGGGGTAAAACGTCAAGAGGTGAGTAAGGCTCATGACTCTACAATGGGGTATCTCCTCCACGCATCCAACCATGGTGGTAAGATTCCACCACGGGATGCTCCAATGGACGGTAAGGTTCCCTCCCAACTGGATCATCCATTCACCTAGAGACTTCTCCTCGTATAGCCGTTGACGGGATGGAAATCTCTTGAGCGTGTAGGCGATGTGAGCATCTAGTTTCTTCAACAACCGAAGACGCTCCAAGAGCCAAATCTACAAAAAAGAAAAGAAGGAAAAAAGGGTCAATTATCATGAAAAAAAAATATATCAAACACGAAAATTGAATGAAAAATAAATAGGCATCAAGACTCACTTGGAGAAGTAAAAGACTTCCCGAGAAGTCACCGTCCTCTTTGTGCACCAAGCGGTCCAAGAAGGCAATACTTTCGCCACAACGAGAGACATGGGACTAAACCCTTCCTCCATCATCTTGACGACATGTAGGAGAGAAGCTCGGGGCATCTTAGGGCTTCCCACGAAAATGAAACGGCACAAAAGACATAAAACGAACGCCCGACGACGGAATGTCCTCGCTCTACTATCATTTTCCAAGGGAAGAGGAGAGAAGTGCTCGATCACTTTGAGCAAGTTGAAGTGATCCCCGTCAAGAATATCGCGGGCATTCTTGTTGTCAAGGCCAAGATAATCCTAATACAAGGATTCGTAGTTGTCACTCAAGAAGGGAAGTGCCATGTTGATACCCGGGGGAATGTCCAAAATCGCGGAGAAATCCTCCACCAAAGGACACAATTCCTTGGTCCCACCAAGATGGAAAACGTGAAGGTCGGGCATCCAGAACTTGGTAGACGCCCTTAGAAGAACCCAAACAAGTTTTTCTTATTTGAGAGTAAAGAAAATGGCAAGGTTGAAGATGCTTAGACATTGGTGTTCCTCCGTAAACATAGAGTTCATCAACGCATCGAAAAATTTTTCAAAAAGGTTGGGAATGTGTTCAAGATGATTTGGAGCTTAAAAGACTTGAGAAATGGAGAAGTGTGAGATTTTCGGTGTTTAGGTGCAGTATTCTGCCATGCAAGGCCATCCTTTTATAGTTCCACATGCAAAAACGCTCGCAAAAAGGAATAAGATGCATTAGGCCTGGGACTCGACTCAGCGAATACAATCATATTCGATTGGTGGCTTGGTGACTTAGGGGGTATTCGCTGAGCTCCTGCCGATTTTCAGCATTTTTGCTGGCCTTGGAGCGATTTTTCTCATATTCGCTAGCCGTCCAACGTCGTATGTAAGTGATCACTCACTCACTTAAAGTTAATTTGGGCTTAGGACTAATTCTTCCGTTTTGGCCTTAAACCTCTTGCCCCCCCAACCCCCCACATTTAATTCATGCATTTTGTTATTAATTTGATTCTTTTTTATTCAATTGTGTACATAAATGTGTCCATGGGACACTCTTTTATTTATTTTCACTTTATTCAATTTTTTTTCTTTTTATTCTATACTTGTGTATATAAGTACCAATTTTTATTCTTTCGATCATTTACATGTAAATATGTGTGCACGATAAATAACTTTCCACAAACAAAAGTTCAAAAGACCCTCGGAAAACCACCGCTATATGGAACGGCCTACTAGTCACTGATAGGTGGTGCCGAGCCGGCACGTCTCTTGCGAGAACGCCCCGCCTCTTGCTAACCCTGCTCTAAGATGGCATTCAGGTCCACCACCTGCTTGCTATTGGGAATGACAGGCAATTCCACGTGATGACTGCCCACAGACTTTCAATCCCTCGCTTGCTCCTGTGATCAGGGCTATTGGCGAGAACTGCTCCCATGACCCTCGGTCGTATAGGCTCAACAGCTCAAACCCCGAGCCTGAGCGGCATGACCACCCCTCTACTGTGAGCGACTTGCTTGGGACCTCGGTGCCCTCACTGGTGGCACCCGCTGAGGCTGGACAACCTCCTACAAGGATAAATTGGAAAATCAGCCACAAAAATGATAATGTTCGAAAATATAAAAAGAATAGTACGAGGATTTACCTCTCTCGCCTGAGTATGGGAAGAAGAGCTCAAAGTTAAGAGCTGCCGGATGAGCTTCTTCATGGCAGAGACGACCTTCAGGATCGCCTTGGTCTCCTCCGGGTTCATGTGCAAGGCCGAACGAGGATGACTGCTATTGCAATGCAATCGCTGAAATCACAGATAAAAAAAGAGAGGCAAAGCAGGCATGCATACCCCGCTATTCCCCTCAAGGAGGGGAAGGTACTCGCATATGACATGAGTTCCCGGCTCGTCCTCGTGGTTGATAGATAGAGTCGGCACTGGAATGCACACTCCGCCCTGCAATGACAAAGAAGCTCCATTAGAATTCATCAAACACAAGCAAAGTTAAAAGCAAGGAGGCATAGCAAAAGGCTTACCTCAGCAAAAAGAAGAGTAGCTGGCATCAAACGCTCACTCAAGAACGCCTAGTAAGCAAGGGATGGGTCGTCATCACCCAGCTACTGGATGAAGTACAAAAACACTGCACCTCACGTAGCCGCCTTGAACTCCCTCATAGAAATGCAGTCCAGGTAGAAGATGGAGTCCACAGGATCCTATGGGACCTCAAACCTCCCAGTCGTGTGCCGTGTTACTCGCTGGACGAGAAACCACACATGATCGAAGGGGCCCTCAAACCGGATCCTCTTCAGATCGTACTCCAGAATCGCATGACGGACCTCATCGGGGACGTTTGTCACATCTGACAAAGGAGTGTACGACACCTAAAAAGCAAGAAAAGAAAACATTAGATTACATGTTAGGTGAATAATGCACAAATCAAAAATCAAAATACTTGCAATCCATGTATACCTGAAGAGCAACAAACTCGTTCAACATTCGCCTTTGCTTCTACGTCGACGACCAACAAGACAAGATCTGAAAGGCTCGAGGCTGGTCACAGTGAGGCCCAAAGACCGGAAAGTGCTCTTAAAACCATGTCTGCACATGAGAAGAGAGTTAGAAACTGATAATATGAACACAAAACATGAGGCAATTGATGGCTAAAAGAGGTATTACCTCGATCACGTTCCAGAAGCCGCCGAGGAGAATGTCTTTGTTCTTCATTTGATGGCATCCATGCCTCAAGTACTTCATCTGGGTTGCGTAACCAGGCGTTCCCACATTATAACCACTAATCCTCCCGAAATCCTTGAGAGCCGGGAGGTAAGAAAAGTGGAGATGGCTACCCTTGTCCACGAACAAGGTGCAAGCAAAGATGTAGGCAACGAAGGCCCGTACTTTTTGATCCAACATCATCTCATCAAGATGCTCGGTAAGGACATCTCTACTGATCGAGTAAGGGACAGATCTGTCATTAGGGGTCGTAAGCTACACGAAGGCCGGCCCAAACATGTTTGTCAGGATATCCTGCTCACGGTAGAAGGTACCGTCAAAAGGAAGAGGCTCGCCTACTAAGCCTACACCGCTAATCAGACAGAACTCCAATGGCGTGATCGTCATCTCGCCCATCGGGAGGTGGAAGGTGCCGGTCGTATCCTAGATGCACTCGAGAAGAGACCGTACGACTGTACAGCGCACATACTCGCAACCGCGAAGTGAACCGAACAGAGAGCCAAACCCGGTCTCCTCGAAGCGGACGATTAAATTGTCACCTAGATCCCTAGCAAGAGAATGGTATGTGGCGATAACCTTGCATATATCGCCGTAACCTCTCAACTGCGCCTTCTTCTCATGTAAGAAGCTTACGTAAATGGCATAATCAACAAAAATAGCTTGAAAAGTCATGGGCAATACGCAAGTACACCTATGCACATAAACGACGAGCATTTCGGCACTTTACTGAACAAAACGAAACGTACATAACATGAAATATGTTGTAAAGCAATAAAACACGAGCCAATGAGTTCATTTCAATGTTTTATAACAAGAAGAACATGATACAAGTCATAACGAGTGCATTTTCTAATGAGAAATCGATGAAAACTCTAAGGGCCGTTTCCTCGAACACTTGGCATGCGTGACTCAAAAACACATGAATTTCCAAAATTCACACGTATCAACACCCATTCATTATCAACCTACATCTATACATCACATATACATACCAAATTGCATCCCAATTCCATCCAAACATCACATATACATCAAAAATCCACCGAAATATATGAATTTCACGAAAATTTGAAGAATAATGCTTCGGAACTTATCGCTCGTTGCCTCGCGTGGTAAGACAAGTGGTCATCGATGCTAAGCAACAATACCGGACGATTCTACTCTTTCTTCGGTTTCCACTAGCGCCGTAAAAACCAATCCCCGGCTCGAAGCTCATTCCTGACCTTCTTCCTTTTGTACATCGTGGTACCTACATGCCTACCCTAGAAAACGTGATGAACCGGCCCTGCCTGGGCCTCCTCCTCGTCATCCCCACCATCAATGGCGCCTATGCCCATCATAGTCATGAAGAACATGAATAAATTGAACCACTTTTTCAAACCCATCTCCAAACGATCTGCCAGATGAATTTTAGCTAATTTCTCGAGAGTGAAGAGAGATGCGTGATAAATTCAAGCTAGGGATCAAAGATGACAAGTTTTTGATGAGTGGAGAAGAAAATTTGAGAAAAAACAAGCAAGATTTGAGAGAGAAATCGAAGAAAAACGAGAGAAAACGACAGAGCTGTATCGCAAAAATGAGCCGGAGTCATTCTGCCTCCTAGCTTAAATTGCTACCCAGCGATTAGCAGAAAACTCGCTGGGCATCTAGAGAAAATTCACATATTCACTGGGCCTCTAGCGAATTACCTCATATTCGTTAGGCCCCTTTGTAGCGCCGTTCAAAATTTTCCCTTTTGGTGCCCACCTATTTGTCATGTATTATTCAAAATATTCGACCGCTGTTTTATAAACGTGGGTATTCAAGTGCGGGACTGTTCGAATCAATACAGTCCCTGAAAAAAATCTTACCCAGACTGTCGGTTCAAAAATTAATTTCTCTTTTGGCTCAATCAATCAATAAGCGATAAAATTACTGACCCAAATGGTCAATAAAATATTTGAAATTATCATTATGACTAGGGTAGTCAATAAATACCCAAAATTCACTTTTCTGACTCAGGAAGTCAATAAATACCCGTATATCCATTTAAAATCAATTTTTGACCCTAGGATGTCGATAAACTCCTTCCAATCTATTACCGACCCAGGGACATCGATGAACTCCTTCAATCCACTTCAAACACATTTCCGATTCCAAGATGTCGATAAACTACTTCACACACATTTTCGATCCCAGGATGTCAATAAACTCCTTCAAACATATTTCCGACTCCAGGATGTCGATAAAATCCTTCAAATCTATTTCCTCAGGACGTCGATAAACTCCTTCAAATCCATTTCCGACCCAGGGACGTCGATAAACTCCTACAAACACGTTTTCAAGCCCAGGATGTCGATAAACTCGTTCCCCATTATATCGTCACCCAAGGACGTCATTAAAAGATGGTATCATCCTTTACGAAGGAAAAAGGGCATGTACCCCTTAATCATACATTTTCAGCTACCCACTCATTAAGCTAAGTGCACACTACACTTCAAGTAGAAATACATTGACCTTTGCCGCTCGACGCCTCGGCCAAAGTGGGGGCTTCTGTTGACAACAAAATAGTGTCCCCCTAATGACCCTATGATGGTATATAGTCTATGGTATCAACCCCGAAAATTTCTAGTATGCGAAATGCGAAAAAAAATCCAATGTCAACCGAAGTCAAAAGGGCGAAATGGTCATTTTACCTCACCCTTAAAGCTTATGGATATCTCTCATAGGATTCCCGGCCAAGGGAAGCCAAAAGAGTTACGGACGAGAAAATCAAGAGCCATCGATTGGGGGCAAAATCGGTGCCCACCCAACGATTTGCCCCATAATCGATTTGAGCCCAGCGATATTCACCACATTCCCTGGGCCAGGGAGCGATTTTCTATCAAATCGCTGTCTGTTGGCTCTTCCCCTGACCAATACAACCTAGGTGCATGGTTCAGCTTCTAGTGAATTGCCTTATATTCTCCGGGTGCTGATTGAATACAAGGAAAATCACCCCGTCACCCATCGATTGATCCATAATCATTGGGCCAAAGTGTGTTAAATTTTCCGCTCCTATATAAACCCATGCATTAACCGTACAAAAAAACATTAACAAGCCAAAACTCAAGCTCAGGAATTGTTTTTGAGCATTTATATCACAATTTCCTAAGCCAAAATTCCAAAAAAAAAAAAAAAGAAAAAGAAAAAAAACCTTCAAAACTCAAAAATCGTCCCATCAAAATTTCGCGTATAACGAAATTCGGTGCTAATCCCAACCAAACGTAGACTCGTGAGGGTCCTACCCTCTTAAGACACTCCATAAGAGTGGAGTCGTGAATTTTTTCCATTTTATCTCCTTTTATTTTCATTTTATTTCAATTTATGTCATAAATTGGAGAAAATGATAATTCAATATTATTTTGTTTGATTTTAGAAAAATATTTTATTTTTATTTTCCTACTGTCCAGTACATATTTTTCTTCATTATTTGAGTCACAAATTTGGGGTAACAACAATTTGATGTTAGTTACCTAAATAAAATGACTTTATTTGATTTTATGTATATATGTGTACATGTGTTTTTTATTTTCTTTTTCTGTTTATCATTTTTTTTCTTAATTTAATTTTCGACATTTCA
>ONZA01010538.1:46739-60220 GCA_900322205.1 Kewa caespitosa | reverse complement strand
AAACATAAATACATCAAATTTTACAAAATTATTTCAATTGGTTTTTCAATTGAAAGAGAAATAGGTTTAAAACACTGTTGAAAGGCGATAAAGCTGAAAAGCAATTACAGCCGAAATTCTTATAATTAAAAAGCATAGTATGATTTAAGTAATCAATATTGGTTGTATCTAACCAGAACATGTTCCATTTTTGAATAACAATTTCTAATGGTTCGTTAATTGAATGACAAATACGCTTAGTACGCTACAATCGTTAAAAGCTAGTGAACATGAACAACAATTCAACTTGAAATTCATGTTATTTTAAAGCCGAGTGTGATTTATTTGATCAATATTGTTGACAAAATAAAAAAAAAATTCCTTTTTTAAAATTTTAATTTTAATTTGTTTGTCAATTGAATAAGAAATAGGCTTAAAACGATGAGGATCATTCAACAGCGTCAACTATGAAAAGCAATTGCAACCGTAATTCTTATTATTTTAAAATGGAGTTTGATTGAAATGATTAATATTACTGGTATCTATTCTAAATGTGATCCAATTTTAAAAATAGATTCTGTTAGTTCGTCGATTGAAAGAGAAATAGGCTTAAAACGCTAACGATCTTTTAATAGCGTTAAATATGAACATGAATTACAGTCGCAAGTAATTTTTTTGTAAGACTAGGATGATTCAAATAACCAAAATTTCTTATAACTAACAAGCACATGGTACGACTTTAGATAATACTTTCAATTGGTTCATCAATTGAAAGAGAATCACGCTTAAAAACCCTTACGCTCGCTAAAAAGCGTCAAATATGAACACCAATTAAAATCGTGAATTTTTATATTTGATAGCCAATCATGATTAAAATAATAAATTTTGTTGATAAATATCCGTGACGAGATCCAAAATTACAAAAGAATTTCAATTGGTTTTTCAATTCAAAGAGATATAGTCTTCAAACACTATCGATCGTCAAAAAGCGTTAAATACGAAGATCAGTTGCCACCGCAATTCTACTTACTTGAAGGCCAATTGAGATTGAAATCTTCAAAATGTTTTATTTCTAACCATAAAATGATCCAATTTGAAAAAATATTTTCAATTTCTCTGCCAATTAAAAGAGAAATACGCTTTTAACGTCAACGATCGTCAAAAAGCGTTAAATATGAAAAGCAATTGCAACAGAAATTCGTTTAATCGTAAAGTCAAATGTGATTTAGATGATCAATTTTGTTGATATATGACAAGAAAATTTTCGCTTTGTGTAAAATAGTTTCAATTAGTTAGTCAATTTAAAGAGAAATACGCTTAAAATGCAAATGCTATGTGTAATTATATTGATGAATATTGGTGTTACATAATCACAAAATGTTTTTATTCCAAAAAATTATTGCATTTGGTTCCTTAACATAAAGACAAATAGGCTTAAAACACCAACGACCGTGAAAAAGTGTTAAATGTGAAAAGCAATTGCAACCGCAATTCTAATTATTTGAAATCCTAGTATGGTTGAAATCATCAATATTTTGACATCTAACCATAACATGATCCTATTAAAAAAATTTGTTATAAATGTTTCGTCAATTGGAAAGAGAAATACGCTTTAAATAGTAATGATTGTTAAAAAGCGTTAAACATGAAAGGCGATTGCGACCATAAGTCATTTTTTTAATAATTTGAATATGATTGAAATCATCAAAATTGATGGTGTCTAACCCAAATTTGTCACGTTCTTATAATAACAACAATCAATTCGTCATTTGAAAGAGAAATACGCTTGAAACGCTAACGACCGTTAAAAAGCGTCAAATATGAACAGAAATTACAACCCGCAATTTATTTTATTTGAAAGCCAAGTATGATAAAAAATAAACATTTTTTATAACTTACCTGAAATAGATCCAACTTTACAAAAGAATTAAAATTGATTTTTTAATTGAAGGAGAAATAGGCTTAAAACACTATCGATAGTTAAAAAGCGATAAATATGGAACAATTGAGAGCATTAAGAGTATTTCTCTTTCTATTGAGAACCAATTGAAACTAGTTTGTACAAATGCTTCATGTTCTAGTTTGATACAACCAATAGTGGTCATTTAAATCATACTGGGCTTTCTAATTATAAGAATTACGGTTTCAATTTCTTTTCATGTTTATCTCTTTTTAAGATCGATAGAGATTTAAGGGTTAGTTATAAACATAATTGATCATTTTAATCATACTTGGATTTCAAATATTAAGAATTGCGGTTGTAATTTGTGTTCATATTTGATGCTCTACAAATCGATTGCAGTTATTTTCAGAATTGGATCATGTTTGGGTTAGATGCCATCAATTTTGATGATTTCAATCATACTCGACTTTTAAATAAAATGAATTACGACCTTAATTGCCTTTCATGTTTAACGCTTAATAATCATTACTGTTTTAAGCGTATTTCTCTTTATTGAAGAATTAATTATAACAATTTTTTTATAANNNGATCATGTTATGCTTAGAATTAAAAAGTATTGATGATTTCAATCACACTAGGCTTTGAAATAATTAGAACTACGGTCGCAATCGCTTTTCACAATTAACGCTTTTTAATGATCGTTAGCGTTCTATGCCTATTTGTCTTTCAGTTGACGAACCAACTTCAATTATTGTTTGATATGAAAAAAAATTATTTGATTATATATCACCAATATTTATTAATTTAATTACACAATGCTTTTAAATAATGAGAATTGCGAATGCAATGGCTGTTCATATTTATCGCTTATTAACGATCATTTACAATTTTAGTGTATTTCTCTTAAAATTGAGTAACCCGTTGAAACTATTTATAAAAATAGGACATTTTCTGGTTAGATACCAACAAAATTGATCATTTCAATCATACTTGGCTTACGATAAAAAAGAATTTCATTTGCAATTGGTTTTCATATTTAACGCTTGTTGAAGATCGTTAGGTTGTAACCGTATTACACATTCAATTGGCAAAGCAATTGAAACTATTTGACCAAATTGGATCTGTTATGGTAAGATATAACCTATTTTTATTTTTATTTTTTTAATTTCAATCATAATCGGCTTTCAAGTAAGAAGAATTGTGGTTGCAATTGCCTTTCTTAGTTAACGTTGTGTATATCATTTTAAGCCTATTTCATTTCAATTGACGAACAAATTAAACTTACATTTTTTTAATTTTAACTGTTTTTATTTGATATAAACAATATTGTTCATAAAAATCATACTCAACTCTAAGATAACAAGAATTTCAGGTTGAATTGTTATTCCCTTTCTATTGACGAACCAATTGAAGTTATTTTTAGAGTTGGATCATGTTTGGATTAGGTACCATCAATTTTGAAGATTACAATCATATTCGACATTTAAATAAAATGAATTATGGTCGAAATTTCCTTTCATTTTTAATGCTTTTTAACGATCGTTATTGTTTTAAGCATATTTCTCTTTCAGTTGACGAACAAATAATAACTATATTTACAATAGGAATATTTTATGGTTATAATTCAAACATATTGATTATTTCAATCACACTAGGCTTTGAAATAATTTGAATTGTTGTTGCAATTGCTATTCACATTTCACGCTTTTTTACGATCGTTAGCGTTTTAAGCCTATTTGTCTTTCAGTTGACGAATCAACTGCAATGTACTTTTGAAATCAAAACATTAATTCATCATATACCACCTATATTTATCAATTAGTCCCACACGAATTTTAAATAACGAGAATTGCTAATGCAATGGCTGTTCAGATTTAACACTTATCAACGATCGTTTGCATTTTAAGCGTATTTCTCTTTAAATTGACTATCCCATTGAAACTATTTTATAAAAATAGAACATGCGTCAGATTAGATACCAAAAAAATTGATCACTTTAATCATACTTGGATTTCTAATAAAAAGAATTTCTGTTGCCATTGCTTTTCATATTTAAAACTTTTTGACGATTGTTAGACTTATAAGCGTATTTGTTATTCAATTGGAAATTCAATTAACCTTTTTTTTTCAAATTTGATAGTGTTCTGGTTAGGTAGAACCAATTTCATGATTTTAACAATAATCGGCTTTGAAGTAAGAAGAATTGCAGTTGCAATTGCTACTCATATTTAATGATTTTTAACGATTGATAGTGTTTTAAGTCTATTTCCCTTTGAATTGAAAAAGAAATTGAAGTTCTTTTGTAAAATTGGATCTCATTTTGGTTAGTTATCAACAAAATTGATTTTTTTCATCATACTCAGATTTAAAATATTAAAAATCGCGGCTGTAATTGGTGTTCAAATTTGATGCTTTTCAACAATCATTAGCGTTTTAAGCGTATTTCTCTTTCAAATGATGAAGCACTTGAAAGTATTATTTAAAATTTCATCATGTTCTGGTTAGATAAAAAAAAATTACGATTATTCTAATGATCCTAGGCTTTAAAACAATGATACTTGCGACTGCAATTGCAGTTTCATATTTAGCGCTACTAAACGATCGTTAGCATTTTAAGCCTATTACTCATTCTACCGACGAATCAATAGAATCTATTTTTGTTATTGAAACATGATTTGAAAAGATACCAAATATGTTGATCATTTCAATCGAACTTCGTTTTCAAATAATAAGAATTACGGTTGCAACTGCTTTTATAGTTAACGCTGTATAACGATCCTTAGCATTTTAAGCCTATTTCTCTTTCAATTGACGAACCAATTAGACTTACATTATTGAAATTTAAAAACCATTGACTTGATATCAACAATAATAATAATAAAATCCATACTCGGCTTTAAAATAAGAAGAATTTTAGGTTGAGTTGTTTTTCATATTTACTGCTTTTTGACGATTGTGGCGTTTTAAGCGTACTTCTCTTTCAATTGACGAACCAATTGAAACTATTTTTGTTTCTAAATGGAACATCTTCTGTATACACAACCAATATTGATCATTTATATCATACTTGGCTTTCAAATCTTAAAAATTTCGGTTTTAAATTTGTGTTCACATTTTACGCTCTTTAGGAACCATTAGCGTTCTAAGCCTAGTACCCTTTCAATTTTACGAATCAACTACAGTTAATTTCAGATTTGGATCATGTTTGGATTAGTTATCATCAATTTTGATGATTTCAATCATACTCTACTTTTATTTAAAATGATTAACGAACGCGATCGCCTTTCATGTTTATCGCTTTATAACCATCGTTACCGTTTTAAGCGTATTTCTCTGTCAATTGATGAAAACATCATGACTATTGTTTATAATCCCTTTCATCCAATTTCAAAACTAATTTTTTATATTTGATAGATGAGTGTGATTAAAATAATCAGTTTTGTTGATAACTACAAAAAACGAGATCCAATTTTACAATAGAATTTCAATTGGTTTTTCAATTGAAAGATAAGTATGCTTAAAACACTATTGATCGTTAGAAAGCGTTAAATATGAACATCAATTGCAACTGTAATTCTCCTAACATGAAAGCTTATTGTGATTGACATCATCAAAATTGACTATATCTAACCAGAACATGATCCAATTTGAAAAAATAGTTTCCATTGCTTTGCCAAGTGAATGAGAAATACGCTCATGACGTTAACGATCGTCAAAAAGCGTTAACTATAAAAAGCAATTGCAAAAAAAATCTTTTTGCTGGTATCTAACCTGAACATGTTCCCTTTTTATAAAATAGTTTCAATGGGTTAATCAATGTAAAGAGAAATATGCTTAGAACGCAAACGATTATTAATAAGCGTTAATTTTAAACAGCCATTGCATTCGCAATTCTCGTTGATAAAAAGCTGTGTGTGATTAAATTGATAAATATTGGCATAATATAATCAAATAATTTTATTATTTCAAAAAATAAATGCAGTTGGCTTGTTAACTGAAAGACAAATAGGCTCAAAACGCTAATGATCGTTAAAAAGCATTAAATTAGAAAAGTGATTGCAACAGCAATTCTAATTATTTGAAAGCGTAGTGGCATTGAAATCACCAAAAAAAATTCAATTCTAACCATAAAATGATCCTATTATAAAAGAATATTTATAGTTTGTTTGTCAATTGAAAGAGAAATACGCTTGAAACAATAACGATCGTGAAAAAAGCGTTAAACATGAAAGGCAATTATGACCATAATTATTTTTATTCAAAAGTAGCATATGTTTGAAATCATCAAAATTGATGGTATCTAACAGAAAAATTATCCAACTCTGAAAATAACTGCAATTGGTTCGTTAATTGAAAGAGAGCTTAAAACGCTAACGATGGTTAAAAAGCATTAGATATGAACACAAATTACAACCGCAAGACTTGGTATTTGAAATCCAAGGATGATTAAAATAATAAATTTTGTTTAAAATATCCAGATCAAGATACAATTTCACAAAAGAATTTCAATTGATTTTTCAACTGAAAGAGAAATAGGCTTAAAACACAATCGATCGTGAAAAAGTGATAAATATGAAAAGCAATTGCCATTGCAGTTCTTATAATTGGAAATCCTAGTGTGATTTAAATGATCAATATGGGTTGTATCTAACCATAGAATGTTCCATTTTCTAAAGTGGTTTCAATTGGTTCTTCAATTGAAAGAGAAATACGCTTAATACGCTACTATTGTTAGAAAGCAGTATATATGAACAACAACGCAACCTGAAATTCTTGTTATTTTGAAAGCCTAGTATGTTTTATATGATAAAAATTGTTGATATCAAACAAAATATTTTCAAATTTTAACAACGTATGATTAATTGGTTCGCCAATTGAAAAGAAATTTCCTTAAAACGATGTTAATCGTTAAACAACGTTAAATATGAAATGCAATTGCATCCACAATTCTTCCTACATGAAAGCCGATTATGATTGACGTCATTAAAAATTTGTTATATATAACTAGGAAACAATCTAATTTGAAAAATGTTTTCAATTTATTTGCCAATTGAAAGTGAAATACGTTTATAATGCTAACGATCTTCAAAAAGCGTTAAATATGAAAAGCAATTGCAACAGAAATTATTTTTTATCATAAAGCCAAGTCTAATTGAAATGATAAATTTTGTCGGTATCTAACCTGAAAATGTTCCCTTTTTATAATGTAGTTTCAATGGGTTAGTCAAATTTAAAGAGAAATACACTAAAAACGTAAACGATTGTTATTAAGCATTAAATATGACAGCCATCGCATGCGTTGTTCTTGTTATTTAAAAGCCGTGTGTAATTAAATTTATAATATTTGTGGTATTTAATCAAATAATTTTTTCATTTCAAAAAATAATTGCATTTGGATAGTCAACTTAAAGACAAATTGGCTTAGAACGCTAACGATCGTTAAAAAGCGTAAAATGTGAAAAGCAATTGCGATAGCAATCATAATTATTTCAAAGCCTAGTATGATTGAAGTCATTAATAGTTTTGAATCCTAACCATAACATGATCCTCTCATAAAAAATATGTTATAATTTCTTCGTCAGTAAAGAGAAATACGCTTAAAACAGTAACGATCGTTAAACATGAAAGGCGATTGCGACCGTAATCCATTTTATTTAAAAGTTGAGTATGTTTGAAATCATAAAAATTGGTGGTAACTAAACCAAACATGATCCAATTCTAAAAATAATTACAATTGATTCGTCAAATGAAAGAGAAATAGGCTTAAAACATTATCGATCGTTAAAAAGCAGTAAATATGAACACAAATTACAACCACAAGCCTTAATAGTTGAAATCCAAGTAGGATTAATGTGATCAATTTCGGTTGTAACTAACCCTTAAAAGACTATCAATCATTAAAAAGCAATGACAAGAAAAGCAATTGCTACCGCAATTCTTATAATTTGAAAGCAAAGTATGATTTAAATGCTCAATATTGGTTGTATCTACCAGAACACGTTCCATTTTTCAAAAAGAGTTTCAATTGGTTCGTCAATTGAAAGATAAATACGGTTAATATGCTACAATTGTTAAAAAGCAGTAAGTACGAACAACAATTGAACTAGAAATTCTTGTTATTTTGATGCCGAGTATGATTTATATGATCAATATTATTGATATCAAATCAACAATTCTCCAATTCCAAAATGTAAGTTTAATTGGTTCGTTAATTTAAAATGAAATAGGCTTAAAACGATGAGGATCGCTAAATAGTGTCAACTATGAAAGCACTTGCAACCGTAATTTTTATTTTTTGAAAACGGATTTCGATTGAAATGATCAATATTTTTGTTATCTGTTCAAAACATATTCGTCATAAAAATAGATTCTATTATTTAAAGAGAAATAGGCTTAAAATGCTAGCGATGGTTTAATAGTGTTAAATATGAACCGCAATTGTAGTCAAAAAATATTATTATTTTAAAGCCTCAGATGATTTAAATAACCACAATTGTTTTTATCTTCCCAGAACATGATGCAATTTGAAATAATAGTTTGAATTGGTTCATCAATTGAAAGAGAAATACACTTAAAACGCTAATGATCGTTAAAGTGTCAAATATGAACACCAATTACAACCACGGTTTTTTATATTTTACATCCGAGTATGATGAAAATAATTAATTTTCAACTAACAAGAATGAGATCAAATTTTACAATATAATTTCATTTGGTTTTTCAATTGAAAGAGAAATAGGCTTACAACACTGTCGATCGTTAAAAAGAGTTAAACATGAAAAGCAACTGCAACAGAAAAAGTTTTTATCGTAAAGCCAAGTATGATTGAAATGATCAAATGTTTTGGTATCTAACATGAACATGTTCTCTTTTTATAAATGATTTTCAAAGGATTAGTCAATTTAAAGAGAAATACGCTTAAAACGCAAACGATCGTTAATAAGTGTTAAATATGAATAGCCATTGCATTCGCAATCCTCGTTATTTAAGAGCCGTGTGTGATGAATGATAAATATTTTTTGTATATAATCAAATTATTCTTTTATTTCAAAAAATAACTACAGTTGGCTTGTCAACTGAAAGAAAAATAACGATTGTTTAGAAGCATTAAATGTGAAAAGCAGTTGCAACTGCAATTCAAATTTATTAGAAACCCTAGTATGATTGAAATCATAAATATTTTTTTAATTCTAACCATAACATGATACTATCATAAAAATTAGTAATAATTTGTTCGTCAATGAAAGAGAAATAGGCTTAAAACGCTAACGATGGTTAAAAAGCGGTAAATAAGAACACAAATAACAATCGAAATTCTTAATATTTGAAAGGAAAGTATGATTAAAATAATAAATTTTGTTTAACATAACCATGAAGACATCCATTTTCACATAATAATTTCAATTGGTTTTTAAATTGAATGAGAAATAGGTTCAAAACACTTTCGATCGTTAAAAAGCGATAAAGATGGAAAGAAATTGCAACCGAAATTCTTATCATTAGAAAACCTAGTATGATTTAAATAATCATCATTGATTCTATCTAACCAGAAAATGTTCCAGTTCTATTCTAATGGTTCATCAGCGGAAAGAGAAATACGCTTAATATGCTACAATCGTTAAAAAGCACTTCATATGAAAATTGATTCAACTTGAAATTCTTGTTATTTTAAAGCTAAGTGTGATTTAATTTGCTCAATATTGTTGATATCAAATAAGAAATTTTCCTTTTTAAAAAATTTTAGTTTAATTGGTTCGTTAATTGTAAAAGCAATAAGCTTTAAATGATGAGGATCGTTAAACAACGTTAACTATGAAAAGCAATTGCAACCATAACTCTTATAATTTGAAAACGGAGTTCGATTAAAATGATCAATATTTTTGGTATTTGTTGTAAACATGTTCCCATTTAAAAATAGATTCTATGGTTCATCGATTGAAAGAGAAATAGGCTTAAAACTCAAACCATCGTTTAATAGCGTTAAATATGAATAATAATCGTAGTCGCAAGTATTATTGTTTGAAAGCCTATGATCATTCAAATAACCGTAATGATGTATATATGTAACCAAAACATGATTCGATTTAAAATAATAGTTTCAATTGCTTCATCAATTGAAGGAGAAAAACGCTTAAAACGCTAAAGATCGTTAAAAAGCGTCAAATCTGAACAACAATTACAACCGCGGATTTTATTATTTGAAAGCCAAGTACGATTGAAATAATCAATTTTGTTGATAGTTAATCAGAAAGAGATCCAATTTTATGAAAGAATTTTAATTGTTTTTCCGATTGAATGAGAAATAGGCTTCAAACACTATCAATCATCAAAAAGCGTCAAATACAAACAACAATTGCAACCGCAATTCTTGTAACTTGAAAATTTATTTAGATTGAAATCATCAAAAGTTTTCATACGCTCATAAGATGTACGATGGCCAAAAAGCTTGAATATAAAAAGCGAATGCAGCATAAATTCTTTTTATCGGAAAGCCATGTATGGTTGAAATGATCTTAGTTTTCGGTATATAATCTGAAAATGTTCCCTTTTAAAAATTACTTTAATGGGTTAGTCAATTTAAAGATAAATACGCTTAAAACGGAAATGATCGTTAATAAGCGTTAAAATATGAACAACCACTACATTCTCAATTCTCGTTATTCAAAGGTCAAGTTTGATTAAATTGATAAATATTGGTGGTATATCATCAAATAATGTTTTAATTACAAAAAATAATTGTAGTTGGTTTGTCAAATGAAAGATATACAGGCTTAAACCGCTAACGATCGTCAAAAATCATTAAAGGTGAAAAGCAATTGCAACCGCAATTCTAGTTATTTGAAAGCCCTGTGTGATTGAAATCGTCAATATTTTTGAATTCTAACCCTAACATGATTGTTTTATTTTCAATTATTTATGTTTTATTCGTCGATTGAACGAGAAATACGCTTAAAACAATAACGACCGTTAAACAACATTAAACATGAAATGCAATTGCGACCACAATTAATTTTATTTAAAAGTCGACTATGATTGAAATAAGTAACATCGATTGTATCTAACTCAAAATTGATCTAATTCTCAAAATAACTACAATTAAGTTGTTAATTAAAAGAAAAGTTAAAAAGCGCTAAATATGAAGACAAATTACGACCGTAATTCTTAATATTTTAAAGCCAGGTATGATCAAACAATCAACTTTGTTTATAAGTAACCGGAACGAGATCAAATTTGGCAAAACCATTTCAATTGAAAGAAAAAATAGGCTTAAAACACTATCAATCGTTAGAAAGTGATAAATATGGAAAGCAATTGCAACAACAATTCTTATAATTTAAAAGCCCGGTATGATTTAAGTGGTCAATATTGGTTGCATCGAACAAGAACATGTTCCAGCTGATAAAAATATTTTCAATTTGTTCGTGAATTGAAAGAGAAATACGCTTAATACACTACAATTGTTAAAGAGCAATTAATATGAACAACAATTCAACCTGAATATCTTGATATTTTAAAGTCTAGTATGATTTATATGATCAATATTGTTCATTCAAATCAACATTTTTCCAATTTCATAATTGGTTCGTCAATTGAAAAAGAAATAGGCTTAAAACGATGAGGATTGTAGAATAGCGTTCATTATGAAAAGCAATTACAACCATAATTCTCATTATTTGAAAACGGAGTTCCATTGAAATGATCAATATCTTTAGTATGTGTTCAAAACATGTTACAATTTTAAATGTAGATTCTATTGGTTAAGAAAGAGAAAAATGCCTAAAAAGCTAATGATCGTTTACTATAAACAGCAATTGCAGTGGCAAGTATTATTGTTTGCAAGCCTAGAGTGATTTAAATAACCGTAAATGTTTATATATAACCATAATGTGATGGAATTTGAAAAAATAATTTAAATTGGTTCATCAATTGAAGAGAAATATGTTTAAAACGCTACCGATCATTTAAAAGCTTTAAATATGAACACCAATTACAACCGCGGTTTTTAATATCTGAAATCCGAGTATTAACATTATTTTTTTTTAATTTTAACATTTGAAGTCAAACATGAGCTGGCTCTAGGGTTTTCTCTCGGTGCACGATAAGCAACAGTTGCTATCTTGCGCCAGCCATGGTTGGGAGGGGCCGTGGCCGCCAAGATCAAGGCCAATGAGGAGGAAGAGGAAGCGGACGTACGGTTGTAGCTGTCCAGACACTACCCAACACAAATGTTAGTGTGATTCGAACAGGGTCCAATGGAACAGTAAAATACTAGCAATAACACAGTAATATCTCAAAGCCCACAAAATTCCCAGAATCTACTCAATCCCCACAATCCACCACAAAACTCGACTCAGATTCCTAACTTTGGTGATGAAGGAAGTAGTGGCCTTGCTCCTTTTGTCATGGATACCTCCGACCCACAAGCCTGTGATGCTGGGGGACAAGAAGAAGGCTTCAATTGCTTGGTGGTACTAGTGAGGGTCTTACCACTCAAGGGAGATGATGGCTGACTTGGCTAATGAGGATTTTGGGGGCATGGACCTTGGATTTGTCCCCATTGATGAAACTAACAAGTGTGTGAAGATTAGTCTAGAAGATGTGCAACCTGAAATCACTTACTGGGAACAGGCAGTTGCGTGCTTCATTTTGGGAGCAAACCCTCCCTTCTAGGTAATGAATGGTTTCTTGCATAGAATATGGGGAAAAGACAGGATTGATAAAGTTATTCTCTTGAAAACATGGGTTTTTCTAGTGAGGTTTAACAGTATGGTGATGAAAAATTAAGTTCTTGACATTGATGTTTATCATTATGATAAGAACCTTTGATTGTGAAGCAATTGGATCCTGACATGGAGATGAACAAGGAGGATGTCAGGTCTGTTCCAATTTGGGTGCAATTACCTGGTTTAGACATCAAGTATTGGGGGGCAACAGCTTTAAGTAAGATTTGTAGCTTGATTGGTAAGCCTCTATAGTGTGACAAGGCCACTGTGCAAAGGAATAGACTCAATTATGCTCATGTGTTAGTTGAAGTCCAAGTCAATAAAGAGATGGTGGATTCTCTTTCTTTTGAAAATTAAAATGGTACTCTAATGCGTCAGGATGTGGTGTATGAGTGGAAACCTACTTTTTGTAGTCATTGCAAATTGTTTGGGCATGCTGAGGATGTTTCCAGGAAAAAAGGGAAACAACATGTTCCTAATCCTACTGAGGGAGAACCAAGCTGCTGTTCCTATGCCTTCAAATGCAAATGGAAGCACACAAGCTACTGGTGAGACCATTGGTCCAGTGCCTGCTGATGTGGTGTTGCCTATGTTAGGTGTCATACCTGTTGTGGTCCCTGTTGTTTTTTCTGATGGTAATGAGGAGGTGGTGGATATGGGTGATGGTTTCACTACTGTTGCTAGAAGATCCATTGTGAGTAGGAGAGTTCTAGCTCCCAATCCAGGTACTACAATGCAAAATGTGTTCAGCCCTGTGGAGAAAGTACAGAATGTTGTGGTTGGCAATATGGTTCTTGATGGCCCACCTCCCCTAGTTCCATGAGTCTAGGTTTTTGGAACATTAGGGGTTTGAATAAAAGTTCAAAACAATATGA
>ONZA01010536.1:76627-88169 GCA_900322205.1 Kewa caespitosa | reverse complement strand
TAAATACGAACAACAATTGCAACCGTAATTCTTCTTACGTGAAAGCCGAATATGATTGAAATCATGAAAAGCGTTAAATATAAAAAGCAATTGCAACGGAAATTCTTGTTATTGTAACCCCATGTATGATTGAAATGATCAATGTTTTAGGTATCTAATCAAATAATATTCCATTTTTATAAATTATTTTAAATGGAGTTAACAATTTAAAGAGAAATACGCTTAAAACAATAACGATCATTATAAAGTGCTAAATATGAAAGGCAATAGATCGTATTCATTTTTTTTTTAAAATTTGAGTATGATTGAAAACATAAAAATTTATCGTATCTACCCCAAACCTGATCCATTTCTTAAAACAAATGCAATTTATTCGTCAATTCAAAAAGAAATCGGCTTAAAACGCGTACGATCGTTAAAAAGCGTCAACTATGAAAACCAGTTCCAACCGCGATTTTAAATATTTGACAGCCGAGTATGTTTAAAATAAACGAATTTGTGGATAAATAACTAGAATGAGATTACAAAACATTTTCAATTGGTTTGTCAATTGAAAGAGAAATAGGCTTATAACACTATCGATCGTCAAAAAGCGTTAAAAACGAACAGCAATTGCAACCGCAATTTTTCTTACTTGAATGCCGATTATGATTGAAATAATCAAAATTGGTTTCTTACTTGAATGCCGATTATGATTGAAATAATCAAAATTGGTCATATCTAACAAGATAATGATCCATTTTGAAAAAATAGTTTTAATTTCTTTTCTAATTAAAAGATAAATACGCTTATAACACTAACGATCGTCAAAAATAGTTAAATATGAAAAGCAATTGCAACAGAAATTCTTTTTATCGTAACACCAAGAATGATTTAAATGGTCAATGTTTTTGGTATCTAAACCGATCAAATTCCTTCTTGATTAAATATTTTAAATGGGTTTGTCAATTTAAAGAGAAATACGCTTAAAACAATAACGATCGTTATAAAGCGCTAAATAGAAAGGCAATTGCGACTTCATTTTAATTGAAAGTTGAGTATGATTGAAATCATCAAAATTGTTGTCATATACCCCGAACCTGATTCATTTAAGAAAACAAATGCAATTGATTCGCCAATTTAAAGGGACATAAGCTTAAGACGCTAATTGTTGTTAAAAAGCTTCAAATATGAAAACCAATTACAACCGCGATTATTAATATTTGAAAACCTAGTATGTTTAAAATAATAAATTTGGTTGATAACTACCCAGAATGAGATCCAATGTTAAAAAATAATTTCAATTATTTTTCCTATTGAAAGAGAAAAAAGGCTTAAAACACTATCGATTGTCAAAAAGCGTTGAAAAAGAACAGCAATTGCAACCGCAATTCTTCTTACGTGAAAGCCGACTATCATCGGAATTATAAAAATTCGTTTTATATAACCAGAGAATGATCTAATTAGATACAATAATTAATATTGGTTTGCCAATTGAATCAGAAATACCCTCATAACGCTAACGATCGTCAAAAAGCGTTAAATATGAAAAGCAATTGCAACAGAACTTCTTTTAATAATAAAGCCAAGTATGATTAAAATGATCAATTTTTTTGGTATCTAACCTGAACATGTACCCTTTTCATAAAAATATTTTCAATGGGTTTGTCAATTTAAAGAGAAATACGCTTAAAATAATAACGATCGTTAAAATGCGTTAAACATGAACGGGAATTGCGACTGTAAGTCATTTTATTTGAAATTAGAGTATGATTGAAATCATCAAAATTGATGGTATCTCACCCAAATATGATCCAGTTTTGAAAATAAATTCAATGGATTCGTCAATTTAAAGAGAAATATGCTTAAAACGCTAACGATTGTTAGAAAGCGTCAAATATGAACACCAATCACAACCGTGATTTTTAATATTTGAAAGATGAGTATGTTTATAATAATCAATTTTTTTTATAAATAACTAGAACAAGATCCTATTATACAAAATAATTTCATTTGGTTTTTCAACTGAAAGAGAAATAGGCTTAAAAGACTTTCGATTTCAAAAAGCCTTAAATACGAACATCAATTGCGACTGCAATTCTTCTGAGTTAAAACCCGATTATGGTTGAAATCATCAAATTGGTCATATCTAACTAGAGCATGATTCATTTTAAAAAAAATTATTTTAATTCCTTTTCCAATTGAANGAGAAATACACTTATCACGCTAACAATCGTAAAAAAGAGTTAAGTATGAAAAGCAATTGCAACGGAAGTTGTTTTTATCCTAACACCAAGTATGATAAAAATTATCAATGTTTTTTTTATCTAACACAATAATATTCCATTTTTATAAAATATTTTAAATGTGTTATTCAATTGTAAGAGAAATACGCTTAAAAAAATAACGATCGTCATAAAGCGCTAAACATAAAGGCAATTGCGACTTCATTTTATTTAAAAGTTGATTATTATTTAAATCGTCCATATTGATGGTGTCTGCTCCAAACCTGATCCAGTTCTGAAAATTAATGCAATTGAGTCACCCATTTCTGAAAATAATTCGTCAATTTAAAGGGAAATAGGCTTAAAATGCTAATGATCATTAAAAAGCATCAAATATGCAAACCAATTACAACCGCGATCATTAATATTTGAAAGTCGAGTATGTTTTAAATAATCGATTTGGTTGATAAATATCCAGAAGGAGATCAAATTTTACAAAAGAATTTAAATTGGTTTTTCAATTGAAAGAGTAATAGGCTTAAAACACTATTGATCGTCAAAAAGCGTTATTAACGAACGGCAATTGCAACCGCAATTCTTCTTACTTTAAAGATGTCTACGATCTTAATTATAAAATTTGTTGTATCTTACCAGATAATGTTCTAATTAGAAAAAAAAAGTTATAATTGGTTTGCCAATTAACACCAAAATACACTTATGATGCTAACGATCGTCAAAAAGCGTTAAATATGAAAAGCAATTGCAACAGAACTTCTTTTAATAATAAAGACAAGTATGATTAAAATGATCAATTTTTTTGGTATCTAACCTGAACATGTTCCCTTTTTCATAAAAATAGTTTCAACGGGTTTGTCAATTTAAAGAGAAATACGGTTAAAACAATGACGATCGTTAAAATGCGTTAAACATGAAAGGAAATTGCGAATGTAAGTTATTTTATTTCAAATTAGAGTATGATTGAAATAATCAATATTGATGGTATCTCACCCGAACATGATCCAGTTCTGAAACTAAATGCAATTGATTCGTCAATTAAAAGAGAAAAAGGCTTAAAACGCTAACGATCGTTAAAAAGCGTCAAATATGAACACATATTACAACCGTGATTTTGAATATTTGAAAGCCGAGTATCTTCAAAATAATAAATATTTGAGATAAATCCCATTTCAGAAAAGAATTTCACTTGGGTTTTCAATTTAAAGAGAAAAAGGTTTAAAACACTTTTGATCGTCAAAAAGCTTAAAATACGAACAGCATTTGCAACAGCAAGTTTTCTTACTTGAAAGCCGACTATGATTGAATCACCTAAATTGGTCATATTTAACCAGAACAGAATCTAATTTGAAAAAGCAATTCCAATAGCTTTGCCAATTGAAAGACAAATATGCTTATGACACAAACGATCGTCAAAAAGCGTTAAATATGAAAAGCGATTGGAACGGAAATTATTTTTATCCTAAATCCAAGTATGATTGAAATGATAATTTTTTTGGTATATAACCCTAACATGTTCACTTTTTATTAAGTAGTTTCAATGGGGTTGTCAATTGAAAGAGAAATACGCTCACAACAATAACGATCATGAAAATGAGTTAAACATCAAAGGCAATTGCGACCGTAAATCATATTTGTTGAAATTATAGTATGACTAAAATAATAAAAATTTATGGTATATCACCCAAACATGATCCAGTTCTAAAAATGAATGCAAATGATTCGTCAATTTAGAGAGTAATAGGCTAAAAACGCTAACAATCGCTAAAAAGCGTCAAATATGAACACCAATCACAACCGCGATTTTTAATATGAAAGCAAAGTATATTTTAAATAATAAAACTTGTTGATGAATAACCAGAACGAGTTCCTATTTAACAAAAGAATTTCATTTGGTTTTTCAATTGAAAGAGAAATTGGCTTGAAACACTTTCGATTGCAAAAAGCGTTAAATACGAACAGCAATTGCAACCACAATTTTTCTTACTTGAAAGCCGATTATGATTGAAATAATCAAAATTTGACATATCTAACCAGATAATGATCTATTTTGAAGAAAAATTTTTAATTTCTTTTCCAGTTGAAAGAGAAATATGCGTATGACGCTAACGATTGCCAAAAAGAGTTAAATCTGAAAAGCAATTGCAACAGAAATTCTTTTTACCGTAGCACCAAGTATGATTGAAATGATAAATGCTTTTGGTATCTAAACCGATCAAATTCCATTTTTATAAAATATTTTAAATGGATTTGTCAATTTAAAGAGAAATACACTTAAAACAATAACGATCTTCATAAAGCGCTAAACATGAAAGGCAATTGCGACTTCATTTTTATTAAAAGTTGAGTATGGTTGAAATCATAAAAACTGATGGTATCTACCCCAAACCTGATCCAGTTCTGAAAGTTAATGCAATTGATTCGTCAATTGAAAGGGACATAAGATTAAAACGCTGACGATCGTTAAAAAGCGTCAAATATAAAAACCAATTACAACCGCGATTATGAATATTTGAAATTGAGTATGTTTAAAATAATAAATTTGGTTGATAACTAATCAGAAGGACATCCAATGTTACAAAATAATTTCAATTAGTTTTTCAATCGAAAGAAAAAATGGCTTAAAACACTATCGATCGTCAAAAAGCGTTAAAAACGAACAGCAATTGCAACCGCAATTCTTTTTACATGGAAGCCGACTATGATCGGAATTATAAAAATTTGTTGTATCTAAACAGAGAATGATCTAATTAAATAAAATACTTAAAATTGGTTTGCTAACTGAAACATAAATACGCATATAACACTAACTATCGTCAAAAAGTGTTAAATATGAAAAGCAATTGCAACAGAACTTCTTTTAATCGTAGCGCCAAGTATTATTGAAATGATCAATGTTTTTGATATATAACCTGAACATGTTTCCTTTATATAAAAATAGTTTCAATGGGTTTGTCCATTTAAAGAAAAATACGCTTAAAATAATAACAATCGTTAAAATGCGTTAAACATGAAAGGGAATTGCGAGCGTAAGTCATTTTATTTGAAATTAGAGTATGATTGAAATCATCAAATTGATGGTATATCACCCAAACATGGTCCAGTTCTTAAAATAAATGCAATGGATTCGTCCATTTAAAGAGAAATAGGTTTAAAATGCTAACGATCGTTAAAAAGCGTCAAATATGAGTAGCAATTACAACCGTGATTTTTAATGTTTGAAAGCTTAGTATGTTTAAACTAATCAATTTTATTGATAAATACCTAGAACAAAATCCTATTATACAAAAAATTTTCATTTGGTTTTTCGACTAAAAGAGAAATAGGCTTAAAACACTTTCGATTTCAAAAAGCGTTACATACGAACAGCAATTGCAACCGCAATTCTTCTTACTTGAAAGCCGATTATGGTTGAAATCATCAAATTGGTCATATCTAACTAGATCATGATTCATTTGTAAAAAATAATTTTAATTCCTTTTCCGATTGAAAGAGAAATACACTTATCACGCTAACGATCGCCAAAAAGCCTTAAGTATGAAAAGCAATTGCAACGGAAATTGTTTTTATCTTAACACCAAGTATGATTAAAATGATCAATGTTTTTTGTATCTAACACAATCATACTCCATTTTTATAAAATATTTTAAATGGGTTTGTCACATTAAAGAGAAATACGCTTAAAACAATAACGATCGTTATAAAGCGCTAAACATGAAAGGCAATTGTGACTTCATTTTATTTAAAAGTTTAGTATGATTGACATCGTCCATATTGATGGTATCTACCCCAAACCTGATCCAGTTCTGAAAATAAGTGCAATTGTTTCATCCAGTTCTGAAAATAAATACAATTGATTCCTCAATTTAAAGGGAAATAGGCTTAAAGCACTAACGATCGTTAGAAAGCATCAAATATGAAAACAAGTTACAACCGCGATCATTAATATTTGAAAGCCAAGTTTGTTTAAAATAATCAATCTGGTCGATAAATATCCAGAAGGAGATCCAATTTTACAAAAGAATTTAAATTGGTATTTCAATTGAATGAGAAATAGGATTAAAACACTATTGCTCGTGAAAACGCGTTATTAACGAACAGCAATTGCGACCTCACTTCTTCTTACTTCAAATCTGACTACGATCTGAATTATCAAATTTGTTGTATCTATCAATATAAAGATCTAATTAGAAAAAAAAAATTACAATTGGTTTGCCAATTGAAACAGAAATGCGCTTATAACGCTAACGATCGTCAAAAAGCGTTAAAATGAAAAGCAATTGCAACAGAACTTATTTTAATCGTAAAGCCAAGTATGATTGAAATGATAAATGTTTTTGGTATCTAACCTGAACATGTTCCTTTTTCATACAAATAGTCTCAATTGAAATAATAACGATTGTTAAAATGCATTAAACATGGAAGGAAATTGCGACTGTAAGTCATTTTATTTGAAATTAGAGTATGATTGAAATAATCATAATTGATGGTATCTCACCAAAACATGATCCATTTCTGAAACTAAATGCAATTGATTCGTCAATTTAAAGAGACATAGGCTTAAAACGCTAACGATTGTTAAAAAGCGTCAAATATGAACACAAATTACAACCGTGATTTTGAATATTTGAAAGCCGAGGATCTTTAAAATAATAATTTCTTTTGATAAATTACTAGAAAAAGATCCTATTTTACAAAAGAATTTCATTTGGTTTTTCAATTGAAAGAGAAATAGGCTTCAAACACTTTCGATTGCAAAAAGCGTTAAATACGAACAACAATTGCAACCGCAATTCTTCTCACTTGAAAGCTGAAAATGATTGAAATCATCAAAATAGGTCATATATAACCAGAGAATGATCTATTTCGAAAAAAAAGTTTTAGTTGCTTTTCCAATTGAAAAAGAAATACGCTTATAATGCTAACGATCGTCAAAAAGCATTAAATATAAAAAGCAATTGCATCGGAAATTCTCGTTATCGTAACGCCAAGTATGGTTTAAATGATCAATGTTTTAGGTATCTAATCAAATCATATTCCATTTTTATAAATTTTTTTAAATGGGTTTATCAATTTAATAAGAAATACGCTTAAAACAGTGAAGATTGTTATAAAGTGCTAAACATGAAAGGCAATAGCGACCATAATTCATTTTATTTAAAAGATGAGTATGATTGAAATCATAAAAATTTATGGTATCTTTCCCAAACCTGATCCAGTTCTTAAAAAAAATGCAATTGATTCGTTAATTTACAAAGAAATTGGCGTAAGATGCATACGATCGTTAAAAAGCGTCAAATATGAAAACCAATTCCAACCGCGATTTTAAATATTTGAAACGTGAGTATGTTTAAAATAATCAAATTTTTTGATAAATAACTATAATGAGATCAAATTTTACAAAATAAATTCAATTGGTTTTTCAATTGAAAGAGAAATAGGCTTGGAACACTATCGATCGTAAAAAAGCGTTAAAAACGAACAGCAATTACAACCGCAATATTTCTTACTTGAAAGCCGATTACGATTGAAATCATAAAAATTAATCATATCTAACCAGATAATGATCCATTTTGAAAAAATATTATTAATTGTTTTTCCAATTGAACGAGAAATATGCTTATAATGCTAACGATCGTCAAAAAGAGTTAAAAATGAAAAGCAATTGCAATAGAAATTCTTTTAATCGTAACACCAAGTAAGATTGAAATGATCAATGTTTCTTGTATCTAAGCCGATCAAGTTCCATCTTGATTAAATATTTTAAATGGGTTTGTCAATTTTAAGAGAAATACGATTAAAACAATAACGATCGTCATAATGTACTGAACATGAAAGGCAATTGCGACTTCATTTTAATTAAAAGATGTGCTAAACATGAAAGGCAATTGCGACTTCATTTTAATTAAAAGTTGAGCATGATTGAAATCATCAAAATTGATGGTATCTACCCCTAACCTGATCTAGTTCTTAAAATAAAATCAATCGATTCGTCAATTTAAAGGGACATAAGCTTAAGACGCTAATGATCGTTAAAAAGCGTCAAATATGAAATCCATTTACAATCACAATTATTAATATATGAAAACCGAGTATGTTGAAAATAATAAATTTTGTTGATAACTAACCAGAAGGAGATACAATTTTACCAAAGAATTACAATTATTTTATCAATTGAAAGAGAAATATGCTTAAAACACTATAGATCATCAAAAAGCTTTAAAAACGCAAAGCAATTGCAACCGCAATTCTTCTTACTTGATAGCCGACTATAATCAGAATTATAAAAATTGGTTGTATCTAACCAGAAAATTATCTAATTAGAAAAAATGATTAAAATTTGTCTGCCAACTGAAACAGAAATAAGCTTAAATGCTAACGATCGTCAAAAAGCACTAAATATGAAAAGCAATTGCAACAGAACTTCTTTTAATTGTAAAGCCAAGTATTATTGAAATGATCAACGTTTTTGGTATATAACCTGAACATGTTCCCTTTTCATAAAAATAGTTTCAATGGGTTTGTCAATTTAAAGAGAAATACGCTTAAAATAATAACGATCGTTAAAATGCGTTAGACATGAAAGGAAATTGCCACTGTAAGTCATTTTATTTGAACTTATAGTATGATTGAAATCATCAAAATTGATGGTATCTTACCCAAACATGATCCAGTTCCGAAACTAACTTCAATTGATTCGTCAATTTAAAGAGAAATAGGTTTAAAACGCTAACGATCGTTGAAAAGCATCAAATATGAACACTAACGACAACCGTGATTTTTAATATTTGAAAGCTGAGTATCTTAAAAATAATAATTTTTTTTGATAAATAACTTGAAAAAGATCCTATTTTAAAAAAGAATTTCATTTGGTTTTTCAATTGAAAGAGAAGTAGGCTTACAACACTTTCAATTGCAAAAAGCGTTAAATACGAACAACAATTGCAACTGCAGTTCTTCTTACTTGAAAGCCAAATATGATTGAAATCATCAAAATTGGTCATATATAACCAGAGCATGATCCATTTTGAAAAAATATTTTTAATTTCTTTTCCAAATGAAAGGGAAATACGCTTGTAACGCTAACAATCGTCAAAAATCGTTAAATATAAAAAGCAATTGCAACGGAAATTCTTGTTATCGTAACGTCATGTATGATTGAAATGATCCATGTTTTTGGTATATAACCAAATCATATTCCATTTTTATAAATAATTTCAAATGGGTTTATCAATTTAAAGAGAAATACGCTTAAAACAATGACGATCGTTATAAAGCGCTAAACATGAAAGCCAATAGCTACCGTAATTCATTTTATTTAAAAGTTGAGTATGATTCAAATCATAATAATTTATGGGATAAACCCCAAACCTGATCCATTTCTTAAAATAAATGCAATTGATTCGTCAATTTAATGAGAAATCGGCTTAAACACTAACGATCGTTAAAAAGCGTCAAACATGAAAACAAATTCCAACCGCGATTTTTAATATTTCATAGCCGAGTAAGTTTAAAATAATTAAATTTTTTGATAACTAACCAGAATGAGATCAAATTTTACAAAATAATTTCAATTGGTTTTTCAATTGAAAGAGAAATTGGCTTAAAACACTATCGATCGTCAAAAAGTGTTAAAATCGAACAACAATTGCAACCGCAATTCTTATTACTTGAAAGCCGATTATGATTGAAATCATCAAAATTGGTAATATGTAACCAGATAATGATCTAATTGGTAAGCCAATTGAAACATAAATATGCTTATGATGCTAATGATCGTCAAAAAACTAAAATAAGAAAAACAATTGCAACATAACTTCTTTTCATCGTAAATCCAAGTATGATTTGAATTATCAATGTTTTTTGTATCCATCATTAATATTTTCCCTTTTTGTAAAAGTTGTTTCAATGGGTTTGTCAATTTAAAGAAAAATACGCTTAAAACAATAACGATCGTTAAAATACGTTAAACATGAAAGGAACTTGCGACCGTAAGTCATTTTATTTGGAATTAGAGTATGATTGAAATCATCAAAATTAATGGTATCTTATCCAAAAATGATCCATTTCTTGAAATAAAAGCAATGGACTCGTAATTTAAAGAGAAATAGGCTTAAAACTTTAACGATCGTTAAATAGCGTCAAATGCGAACACCAATTACAACCGCGATTTTTAATATTTCAAAGCTAAGTATGTTTAAAATAACAAATTTTGTTGATAAATAACTAGAACGAGATTGTATTTTACGAAATAATTTCATTTGGTTTTTCAATTGAAAGAGAAATAGGCTTAAAAACACTTTCGATTGCAAAAAGCATTAAATACGAACAGCAACTGCAACCGCAATTCTTCTTATTTGAAAGCCCATTATGATTGACATCATCAAAATTGGTAATAAGTAACCAGATCATGATCCATTTTGAAGAAATAGTTTTAATTCCTTTTCCAATTGAAAGAGAAATACGCTTATAAAGCTAACGATCGTCAAAAAGCGTTGAATATGAAAAGCAATTGCAACGGAAATACTTTTTATTGTAACCCTAAGTATGACTGAAATGATCAAACTTTTTGGTATCTATCACAATCATATTCCCTATTTATAAAATATTTTAAATGGGTTTGTCAATTTAAAGAGAAATACACTTAAAACATTAACGATTGTTATAAAGCGTTAAACATGAAAGACAACTACGATTTTATTTTATTTAAAAGTTTAGTATGATTGAAATCGTCCATATTGATGGTGTCTACCCCAGACCAGATCTATTTCTTAAAATAAATTGAAATGATTCATCAATTTAAAGGGAAATAGGCTCAAAACACTAATGATCGTTAAAAAGAGTCAAATATGAAAACAAATTACAACCGCGATCATCAATATATGAAAGCCAAGTATGCTTAACATAATTAATTAGGTTGATGACTGAGAAGAAGGAGATCCAATTTTACAAAAGAATTTCAATTGGTGTTTCAGTTGAAAGACAAATAGGCTTAAAACACTATTGATCGTCAAAAAGCGTTATTAATGATTAGCAATTGCAACCACAATTCTTCTTACTTGAAAGCCGACTATGATTGGATTTAGAAACATTGGATGTATCTAACCAAAGAATGATCGTGAAAAAGCGTTAAATATGAAAAGCAATTGCAACAGAACTTCATTTAATCGTAAAGAAAAATATGATTGAAATGATCAAAGATTTTGGTATCTAACCCAAACATGTTCCCTTTTAATAAAAATTGTTTCAATGGGTTTTTCAATATAAAGTGAAATACGCTTGAAACAATAACGATTGTTAAAATGATTTAAACATGAAAGGAA
>ONZA01010536.1:16755-35123 GCA_900322205.1 Kewa caespitosa | reverse complement strand
AAATCAGAATTGCTAGAGCTACTAGAGTCGCTATCACTTGAATTGAACATAGGTCCTTCTCCTATGGTGATGCTGCATTTGCGCCCATCAGAAGTCGTTCATTTGCAGGTGCGGCGCCATCCCTTTATCATTTTGGTGGCGAGTACGATTAGCTGAGAGGGGTCGAATTCCTTGTTCTAGATGGCTAGGACTATGTCCTCGTCTTCTCGTGCTATGATCTTTTCCTGCCTGAAAAGGAGACCGAATGCGTTGTGAGGTAAAGGTTGAGCCCTATCAAGTGAGGGTTGATTTGGAAGTTTAGGGATTTCATTTTCTAGAAGGTTGCCATCCTCGAATATTTCAAATCCTTGGATTAATATGCCTTCCTCTTGGAGGTAATGTTGTTCGGGAAATCCAAAGTAAAGGTAGTCATCGCCTACCCGAATAAATTGTCCATTCAGGGTGTGAGGGTAAATAATTTTAGGGCTATTGAAGGGAGTGCCTTCGAGTATGGCCCTCTTTTGTCATTCCTCCCTCGACGTTGATTCTTTAATTTCATGAATCGAGGAAATGTAGCCTATGTCGAATGTGAGGTTCGTGGATTGTGCCCATCGAAATCAGCTCGGACCCTGGGCGTGCTTTCCTTATCCCATTCCGGGCATGTAGCCTTGTTTTCTAAGGATAGAATTGACATGGAGGTTGGAACGTGGATCAAAATCAAAAAGAACTTGTTCGTCCTTGATAGCATTTATCTCGGGATTGAAACCCCAAAAGTCCTCATCTTTTTCACCGTGGTCTATTTTTAAAACGAGAGACTTGGATGAGGTGACCTTCATTTCGTCGGCCCCAGTCACTATGACTTTCCCCTCTACAACCAATTTTACTTATTGGTGAAGGGTAGATGGGATGGCGATGATGCTCTGCAACCAAGGTCGCCCTAAAAGAAGGGTAAAAGTGGAAGATATGTCGATCACGGAAAAAGTGACTCGCATTTCTATGACACCAGCAATAACATGAATGCTGATGGTGCCTAGTACACTCCTCCAAGAGTTATCGTAGGCTTGTAAGCCCTGCGATGTTTGTGCGAGGTCATATTGGATGCCTAACCGCTTCGCGGTCTAAGTGGGCAAACATTGAATGCGGACCCGTTATCGATGAGTGCCATTGGGACGTGATGTTTGTTACACGTCACTATGAGGTATAAGACATTTTGTTGTTACGACCTTCTCTAGGGAGGTCCTCATTTGAAAAGGTGATTGTGGTGGATGACCTTTCCTCAGTTAGGAAGCTTACAGGTTGGGAGGGTGATGTTTCGGGAGAGACTTCTATTTTGTTGAGTTCAGCAAGAAGTGCTTGCCTATGCTCTAGAGATAATGCCAAGTGCTGCGAGACGGTAACGTCGACTTTCATTCGTTTGATTTGTTTTAGCAATGGGTTATCGAGTGACTCTTGTGCCACTACCTCTTTTCCTTTATCAGCCGAGTTATCATTGGTCTGGGTCCGAGAACTTTCCCGACCTACTTAGAATATCGACTTCATCTTCCCAGACTTCATGGTGGGAAAGCCACGCTTCGTTGTATATTTCTTCACACTCTAGGTATGCATCCCATGCATCATGTTCATTGCTATCCCATATACCATTTATAGCTAAATTAGTAAAGTGGGATCAAAGTCTAGGTCATCGTCGATTACAGCAAAAATGGACTCCTCATGAGATGCGAGGGGATTCTTATTATTATTTGGGGCACGTGGAGCCTTAGGTAACGGTAAGGTGCCGTTATCAATATGGTCTTGGACCGCGTGTCTTAAGGTCCAGCACTTGTCTGTCTTGTGGCCCTTGTCACAATGATATTTGCTATTTCTTGAAATGTTATAGCTTTTGGACCTTTTGTCCTCAGGGACGTCAGGAGTGAGCCCAATTGGCTATAAGTAATTCTTTTTTATTAGACATTTGAGAGCTTGAGTGAGAGTCATGCCCAATGGGGCAAAAGCTCGCCGCTATCGATGTTGAGGTGCACCCTCTTGTTGGACATTCACCTCATTCACCTTTGCGGTACTTGTCCGCTTGGTGTTGTTATTATCATAATTATTACCCTTAGTCCATTTTTTTTCCGAGCTGGGAAGCTCATCCTTCATAGCGAGTCCTACTTCCGTGAGTTGGAGGAAATTTCTTATGGGTTGGAAAATGAGATGTTTCTTAAATTTGTGCCTTAAATTGCGTATCACGGTACGCACTTGGTCTCTTTTCGAGGGTCTATTTACCATATGGGCATTCCTCTCCCACCACGTAGTGACGAAGGTCATGAAGGTCTCACCGGCAAGGTGCTTTGTGGATTTTAGGTCTCACATAGTGACGGGAAGTTCGGTATTGTATGAGTCCTGAGCTAGGCATTCTAGGCTAATGTCCTCCCATGTTTTGACTCATTCAGTAACGAGTCCATAATACCCGCTAGAGGCAGGTCCGTCCAAGGACATGGGAAAAATGTGCGGGAAAAGCTCCTTATCTACACCCTTCAAAGTTTGGGTAGTGGTAAAAGCCAAGGTGGGTGCGTCCTAGGGTTTTCAGTGCTCTTAAACTTGGGTAAGTCCAGTAAGACAGTCTTGTCGGGTAAAGTACCCGTGAGTTTCGGGGACATCCCCTCAATGTCATGTTATTGATTGAATAATTTGTTGTGTTTCAGGACAGTTTCGAACTTTTTGAGCTCACCCTGAATTGGGTCAACCACCTTATCATTCTTGGTCTCAAGTTGGCCAACCTTTTTGGTTAGGTCATGGATAAGGGCAGCGAGGTCTTGGAGAGTAGGTGTCATGGCCATTTCAAAGTTGAGTTGACGGACAAACAATGGTGTTGACTTATATTCGGGAGATGAACGTGACGAGGGCGGTGGAGATGATGTCCTATGAAACCGATTGTTCTCACCACGAATCCAAAGAACGTTTCGTTCCCTAGAGTTTAACCAGGAACTAAGTTAGAGAACGGGAGAAGAAAAGGACGCACCTAAGATTCTAAGGAAAAAACGTGAACTATGAAGCCCCCCGGTTTACGGTTCGGTCCAAGTGCAATGCAAAATGAAATCCAAAATGTCAAGCATGAAAATGCAATATACTCTTCTAATTTTACACCTGCACATTTTCTCTAGTTCTCTACGGTTTAGAATTATGGGTTAGGGGAAAATAATGCTCCCACGACATACGGAGTGCCTACAACGTTATGGAGTTAATATGCGTTGTAAATTACCGTTTTCGCCCCCTTCGAATGGATGAAGGAAAAGATTGTGAGTGGGGAGTCATTTTCGATTGGCATGGATGATCGAATGGACCCTCCATATAACTGAACTAGTCCCCGTTGGGTTTAATATAGGGTTACTTATGTTGCGTGGACGCATGATACTACATGAATGATATGATGCATTTTGAACCGAAAAATCAAATTTTTTTCTTCTTTTTCTAACTGGTTTTCGAGTTTCACCATCTTAAGTTAATCTCCAGCGGAGTTGCCACTGTAGGGACCACGGCCCCTTCCACTTCCTGGGGCGAGGGGGAGGAAAGGGCGGAAGTTGAATAATGGGCGCGCGCACCCCCCACGACTATGGACGTGTTTTCTACGGGGTGTATTTGTCTTTCTTATGAATTTAATTTTTGGATTCACCACCTTACCTTATAAAAATAAGGAAACCATTTTTTTAACTCCTTTAGTCTTCTAACCAATGTCTAGATTCGTCAATTTGAAGAGAAATACGCTTAAAACAATAACAATCGTTAAAAAGCGTTAAACATGAATGGCATTTGCCACAATTATTCATTTTATTTAATAGTCAAGTATGATTGAAATCATCAAAATTGATGGTATCTAACCCAAACATGATCCAGATCTGAAAATAACTGTAATTGATTCGTCAACTGAAAGAGAAATAGGCTTGAAACGCGAACGATTGTGAAAAAGCGTTAAACATGAACACAAATTAGAACCGCAATTCTTGATATCAAAAGACCACGTATGAACAAAACAAGCAATTTTGTTTATGAGTAACCAGAACGAGATCCTATCTGACAAAATAATTTCAATTGGTTTTTCAGTTGAAAGAGAAATAGACTGAAAGCATTGTCGATAGTTAATAAGTGATATTTTTGAAAAGCAATTGCAACCGAAATTCATATAATTTAAAAACCCAGTATGATTTAAATGATCAATATTTGTTGTATCTGTCCAGAACATGTTCCATTTTTAAGAAATAGTTTCAATTCGTTCGTCAATTGAAAAAGAAATACGTTTAATACGATACAATCGTGGAAAAGCAATAATTATGAACAACAATTCCGTGAAATACATGTTATTCAAAAGCCGAGTATGATTTACATGATCCATATTGTTGATGACAAATCAAAAAATTTCTAACTTAAAAAATGTATGCTTAACTGGTTTGTCTATTGATAAAGAAATAGGCTTAAAACGATGAGGATCGTTAAACAGCGTTAACTATGAATAGCAATTGCATCCGTCATTGTTATTATTTGAAATGGAGTTCTATTTAAATGATAAATATTTTTGGTATTTTTTCAATACATATTCTAATTTAAAAAAATTGATTTTGTTTGTTCGTCAACTGAAAGAGAAATTGGCTTCGAACGCTAACGATCGTTTAATAGAGTTACATATGAACAACAATTGTAGTCGCAAGTATTATTTTTATGAAAGCCTAGGATGATTTAAATAACTTTAATTTTTTTATATAACCAGAACATGATGCTATTTTAAAAAATAGTTTCAATTGGTTCATCAATTAAAAGAGAAGTATGCTTACAGTACTAACGATCGTTAAGAAGCGTTAAATATGAAAACCAAGTACATTCGCGATTTTTAATATTTGAAATCTGAGTGTCATTAAAAGAACCAATTTTTTTGATAAAATAACCAGATTAATACCCAATTTTACAAGAGAGTTTCAATTGGTTTTTTAATTGAAAGAGAAATAGGCTTAAAACACTATCGATCGTTAGAAAGCGATAATTATGAAAAGCAATTGCAACCGCAACTCATGCAATTTGTAAGCCCAGTATGATTTGACTGATCAATTTTTGTTGTATCTAACCATAACATTTTTAAGTTTTAAAAAATAGTTTCAATTTGTTCGTCAATTGAAAGAGAAATTCGCTTAATATGCTACAATTGTTAAAAAGTAGTAAATATGACCAACAATTCAACCTAAAATTTGTTAACTTAAAGTCAAGTATGATTTATTTGAGGATGAATTCAACCATTACTTGGCGTGGGTTGGCTGTCCCATGACGACTTTCTTATTAGGGCCAGAGGAAGGCTCGATGGTTGATCCCCCGGATGGTTTAGTCACCTTTCACAAACTCCCTGGCAAGTTCAGTTTTTGATTGCCTCTTCATCCCTTCGCCCTCTCCCTCCCATGGCCTTATAGTATTGCCCCAACGCAACTCGTCCCTAATACCTGAGGACATATCAAATTTTTACAATTTTTTTTGCCATGTACATAACATAACATCGACCCTTGGCCTATGGTCTCTTGTGACCAACGGCCCCAAACCATACCCATCTGTAAATTCTATTTTCTATTTTGAGTCCAAGTACCAGCGTGTTTTTGGACCTTTGATGCCCTCCAAGAGCCAATGTTGGGTGTCCAACTCCTACTATGTGGGATCTATAAAGGACAGTCTCTTGGGCGAGGTTCCCCAGTGGAACCACGCCCCTAGCTCAGCTACCCTTGGTAGTCCTTCATTGGATAACGAGGCTACTTTGAAGATGTTTCACTGGGAGAAAAAGTATCGGAGGGTCGACACCCATATCTTTGTGAAGATGCCCCTTTGGTGGATCCGTGAGAGAAGGTGGAATAAGGACGAGGAGTTTTTGCTCTACCATGGGATCAGCAATGCCATGGATCGGGGTACTTTTCATCTTTTTTCCTTGTATGTTTTTTGGTTACTCCTCCATAATGTTAGCTCACTTGTTTCATCTTCTTTATTACAGAGGTCGCTCGTGCTTTTTTTCTGACCACCTCGGAGGGTGAAGATATGATGGGGGCTTTGATTTTGGAGGATATCCAGGCTAGAATAGTGGCCGAGAACAAGTTTCTCCTTGCTGAGACGAAGGCTGTAAGTTTTCATAAACGTTGCGTTTCCTTGTTGATGAGTCTTCTGTTTGCTTATTTAGTCTTCATCTGTGCAGAGGAAAGATGTTGGGGGAGCTCGGATGAAGCAAAAAAGGGAGATGACTGCCTCCTCGTCTGGAGTTAGTGGGGCCCCGCCCATCGCCGGGCGTACCCCACTGCCAAAACTTCAGAAGAAGGCAGGCATTGGAAAGGATCTGAAGAATGTGGTTGAGGTCATCTCGGACAGGAGTCCCAGGAGTGACGTCCTCGAAGCTATTCCAACGGTGCTTCCTAGTTTGACTCCTCCGTCTAGCTCTTTCATGGACAAGGGGAAGGCCCATGTCGTTTATGGCTCATCCCCACCCTCACCCCCAATTAGGGTTTCATCGGGAGGCGTCCTTCCTCAGTACCTCTCCCGGAATCCGGATGAGAAGGACAGGGTGGCGGCTTCCTTCTTGTCTAGGGTTGTGCCTATGGAGGACCTTCGGTACTTGGAGCAATGTCCAGGTTTTGTCGAGTACATGAGCCGTCGCTTGGTAATGGAGATATGCTTCATCTCCCAATGTTGTATTTTCTTCCTTTCCTTTCTGCAGATCATTTTCTGTTTCATCTCATAGGCAGTGATCATGTCTCGGCATTACACCAAGATCGCCAAGAGGGAGTTGTCGAATTAGGATGCCAAGAAGGAGTGGCTTGAGGCTCTGAAGGCCAAAAAGAGAGCCGAGAAGACAACGAGGAAGGTTGAGAATGAGAGAGATCAGCTGGCCTAAGGTCAAGATGGAGGCAAAGCTTGCTACTATTGAGGCTGAACTAGCCTAGGAGAAGGACGAGAAGTCTGCTGTTGAGGATAAAATAGCCAAGGAGAAGGACGAGAAGTCTGCTACCCTTGATCCTAGCTCGAAGCTATCTGCTAAGCTGGAAAAGGAGAAGGCCAACTCCAAGGCTCTCGCTGATGCAATGGTTGCATCCAAGAAGGTTTTCTTGGAGAGCTTCAGGGAGGCCTTTATGGACATCTTCGGCTCCGGGGACGACTTCGAGTGTCTACAGGCGAGGAGGGTTATTTTGATGGTGTCAAAACTAGGGGAGGACAATTCAAACATAGAGGAGGCTTACAAGGATGAGCTGAGCTGGGACCCTCGTGAGCACTATAATAAGGTCACGGCCGCTGACCTCCTGACCTTCAACATCGACTTCCTGAACGACATAAGGGATCACCTAAGACCTCAAGACGAGGGTGATCATGGCATAGAAGACAAGGGTAAGGCGGGTGCTAAGATTGTCTCTTCGCATGAAGGCAATGCTGAGGCGGTCTCTTCTCCTGGAGGTCATGTGGATGCCATCCCTTCTCGTGATGTTGCTGCCACTGTTTCTTCTCCTACGGCTTCACCCTGATGAGGGTTGTAACTTTAATTTTTTGTGGGTTTTTGTAATGAAGTGGATGACATTTTTTCTCTTTGAATGAATATTTGTTGTTTTCTTTTCAATGCTTGCACTTCGTCTTGCTTTCTGCACCAGAATTGATTAAGAGATGCTTGTTGAGAGTGTACCAAAGACTCATGGTGGGGGTAGGGTCTCTTGTCCCTTTTCCCCTACTGAGAGCGTGCCGAATGAGTCCAGATGAGGGGTCTCCCTTCGTCTCACGCTACCCCTTGGGTTGGGAGCGGTTTTTCTCTGCTGTGCCAAGGGTGGTGATTTTGGCCTTCAATACTTAGATGTTTTTCTAGATGATTTTTGAGGAAGCTCGAAAATCAAGGCTCGTTTTCCACGCCTACGTTATCTGCTTGGGAAACGTTTCCCTCATTCTGGATTTTTTGGCCCTCTTATCTTCTTGGGACACCTTATGCCATGTGTCATGCATCCTTTGTTTTCCTGGGATGATCCAGGTCGTTGGTCGGTTTTTCCTTGACTATAAAAGGAGGTTCCTTGGCCATTTTCTCCTTGCACCTCTCCTTTTCTTCTCTTAATTTCCCTTCTAAGCAAAAAACATGCCTTCTCTTTTTCAATATTATGTCGTCGTCCTCCCTTCTCCCCCTATTCTCCAGGGTGAGATGGGTTTCGCCTGTGGCTACGACAACCCTAGGGGTTTTGTCTCTTTCGTTGACCCATGTTTAACGCTTTTTGACCATCGTGGCCCCCATGGGGTCAGTCTGCTTATCTTATTTGGCTTTGATGAGGTTCATCCTTAGCTGATGAAGGGATGTCAGTCAGTAGGGGGTCGTGTAGCTGCTCTTTGGCCTTCAAGGTCCTGAATGAGTTGGTGATGGATTTTCATCCTCTTTCCATTCACGTGCTAGAAGATGAGCTTGTCCCCTTGCTGTGTCCCTCGCACCTTTTCCTTCTGGGGTCTGAGAGAGGCGGCCTTGCCAGGTTGCTATATCTCGTCCCTGTGGGATGACGGAGTTGAGCTAGAAGCTGGGGAGAGGTGTTGGGTGGTGGTTTTTGAGAGCTCGGTCGCACCGTCCTCCTAAAATGTGGGAAGGACTTGGCGTATTACATCACGCCTACATCCTCTGCCTCGTCCACTAACGCCTTCTTGTTGGCGGCCTGGCCCTCTTCTTGCAGCTTCGTCCGGGTGCCACCTCCATTGGAATTGAGGGCTCTCCCCTCAACGGAAGAACTTGGCATATTAGTCTTTGTCTTTGGCGCTTGAAGAGATTGTTCTTTGTATTTCTTTTCTTTTGCTCGTTGAAATCCATATAATGAATTTCAATAAATAAGAATGTGATTTTTGGTATCTGCCCCCAAGGATGGGCTCTCGTCTATTCTTGTATGATGCCTTTCTTATGTTTTTCTTTGTCTAATCATGTTATATACGTTTCACTTTATCCATGGGGTGGGGTCTCGTCTAACTGTGTTGTAGACACTAAGTTCATTTGCCGCCAGGTTGGTGTCTCGTCTAACCTTGCTGTAGACTAAGTGCATTTGTCCCCAGGGTGGGATCTCGTCTATGTGTGTTGTAGACTTAAATTCATTTGCGTCTAGGGTGGGGTCTCGTCTAACCGTGTTGTAGACTTAAATTCATTTGCCCCCCAGTGTGGGGTCTCGTCTATCCGAGATGTAGACTTAAACTCATTTGCCCCTAGGGTGGGGTCTCGTTTATCCCCGAGATGTAGACTTAAATTCATTTGCCCTCAAAATGGGGTTTTGTCTTTTAATGTTGGACAAAGGAAATACTCAAAAGACAACATGTAGACGAAAGGACTGTTAGCCCAAAAGGTTCCATTCATGGCTGTTTGGGAGAGACGACCCCTTTTGGCCAGCGGCGTTCCAAAAAAGGATAGTAAGCTGTTTGGGGGTGCCTATCCCTTCATCTAGAAACTCAAGTCTAGGAATCAAAAATTTTGATAAGAGGATGTTAAGGGGTACCTACCCCGATGGGGCTTCGTGACGAGACTGCGTCATATACGAAGAACTTCTTGAGGATGTTGATGTTCCAAGGCCTGCCTATCTTCCTTCCTTCCAGTGCCTCCAGTCTATAAGTCTTCCAATTTAGCACTTCTGTCACCCTGTAGGGTCATTCCTAGTTTGGGTTCATCTTCCCATCTTCATTCTGTCTTCGTACGGACTCCATAGTCCTTAGGACAAAGTCTCCTACATTCATATTCCTCGATCATACTCTACGTTTGAAGGCTCTCATCATATCTCAGCTCTTAGCAGCGAGTCTCCTCATACCTCTAGAAGAAGGTCGGGTTGTTCTTCAACCTCTCATCATTCGTCTTGGGGATGAAGTGCTTGACCCTCAGGCTCTTGTTAGCGAGCTCCAAAGGGAGTACGACCTAAGAGCCGTAAACGAGGTTGAATGGTGTCTCTCCTATGATTGTCTTTTCGGTTGTCCTTGATGCCCACAAGACTTCTGTTAGCATGTCCGCCCATAGCCCTTTGGCTTTGTCAAGCTTCTTCTTGATTCCAAGGATTGTGTTGCTTGATTCTACCTGACCCTTCGTCTGGGGCCCCACGACTGCAGTGAAGTTTGCCCTTGCCCCATAGTCGGCCAACCAATCGATGAGTTTCGATGTATCAAGTTGTTTGCGATTATCGAAGATAATACTCTAAGGGGTGCCAAAATGCTTGAGGATATTCTCCAGGATGAATTTCTTCATGTCGGCCACATGAATGTTTTCCACAGCCCTTGCATCAATCCAGTTAGTGAAGTAATCGACAGCAACAATGGCGTACTTTAGCTATTGTGGGGCCTGCAGGAAGGGACCTACAATGTCCACACCCCATAGGTGGAAAGGTAATGGGAATAGTATGGGTGTTAGCTCGGCAGAGGGGAGCTTTGGGACTGGTGCGAAGATTTGGCACTTCTCGCAGCTCTTAGTCATCTCGGCTGTATCACTCTTCAGGTCGGCCAGCAGAAGCCTAGTCTTAAGATTTTGTGTGCTATGGTTCACCTTCCTTGATGAGCTACACAGATTCTTTCGTGGACCTCACAGATTATTTCTTTTCAATGTGTCTTTGAGACACATTTCAGCAAAGGGTGGCTCAGCCCTCTTTTGTACAGGATGCCATCTCGGAGTTTGAACCACTTTGCCCTCGTCTGAATCTTCCTTGCTTCCTTCTCGTCTTTTGGGAGTTTCCCTTCTCCCATCCAAGCCATCTAGATCTCCATCCACTCATCTCTTCGATCAAGCAAGAAAATTTTAGGTTCCCGTACTATACTTCTTTTGTCTCTCTCTTCCTAGAGCCCTTTGCTAATGAGCTTGTCATGCGAGCTAGAGCATCGGCATAGTGGTCCTCGGATTGGGAGATATGCTCCACTATCACCGCTTTGAAGTTTTTGATCATCTCTCGGACTTTGCCAAAGTATACTTTCATCCCCTCTGCCTTGGCCTCGTAGTCTCCTGAGATCTATGAGATGACGACTTGGGAGTCCATTCTCAATCAAAGCTTCCTTGCCCCAATGGCTTTGGCTATTTCCATTCCAGCAATGGGGGCATCGTATTTGGCTTCATTGTTTGCTGCTTGAAATTCGAACCTCATCGCGTACTCAAATACATTTCCATCTGCTAAGGTGATGACGATTCCTGCACCGCTTCCACTCTTGCATGACGAACCATCTACACTCATCAGCCACAACTTAGTCCGATAGCTCGGTGTCTTCTCCCAAAGCGTCAATTTGGTGACGAACTTAGAAAGAGCTTGGCTTATTTAATGCCCTTGTGGGCTCGTATGAGATATCATAGTCTGTAAGTTCATGCGCCCATATTTGTGCTCTCTCGGCCGAGTCTAGTCTTCCCAGTATCTTCTTTAGGGGTTGGTTCGTCTGGACAGTTATGGGGTGACCCTGGAAGTAAGGCTTGAGCTTCCTCGAGCTCACAAGGACACCAAGAGCTAATTTTTAGGAACGGAGTACCCGAGCTCGGCTCCACATAATGCGTGACTATTGAAGTAGACAGGTTCTTGTCTCCTGTCTTCTTCCTTGTCGAGGACTGAGTCAACCCCTCTGTCCGAGACGGTGAGGTAGAGGAAAAGCCTCTCCTCTGACTTTGGTGAAGTTATTTTGGGGAGAGATGCCAAGTATAGCTTCAGTCTTTCAAAAGCCTCTTGACCCTCGTCGCTCCATTCGAATATCGTCCACTTCCTCAGTTCTCAGAAGAAGTGTGCACATATGTCCTCTAACTTGGAGAAGAACCGATCGAGCGTCGCAATGCATCCTATCCACTTTCGTATGTCTTTCACGCACTTTGGTAGATTCATGTCGATCACGGCTTTTACTTTTTCAGGGTTTGCGTTGATTCCTCTTTCACATACCATGAAGCCGAGGAACTTCCCTCCCCTTACTCCGAAAACACATTTCTTAGGGTTCAGCTTCATCTTGTTCTTCCTTAAGGTCTCGAACGTTTCCCCCAAGTCTTCCTCGTGATTGGATGACTTCACACTCTTGGTGATGAGGTCATCTACATAGGCTTTGAGGTTCCTGCCAATTTGTCTTTCGAAGACCTTTTGGACGAGCCTTTGGAAAGTAGTTCTGTAATTTTTTAGGCTGAATGGCTTCATGGTGTAACAGAATATCCCTTCGTCGATGATGAAGGCCGTTAAACTCTGGTCTATGTTCTTCGTGAAAACTTAGTGATAGCTTGAGAAGGCATCCATGAAACTCATTAGTTGATGGCATGTAAAGGAGTTGACTAGCTTATCTATCCTTGGGAGAAGGAAGTGGTCTTTCGGATAAGCTTTGTTTAGGTCTGTGTAATCAACGCTAATTCTCCATCACCTCGTTGCCTTCTTCACCATCACCATGTTTGCAAGCCACTTCAGCTATTGACACACTCTTATGAATCCTGCCTCTAACGACTTCTTGACTTCTGCTGATGCGGCTCAGATCCTCTCTTCTCCTAAGTGCCTCTTCCTCTACTTCACTGGTCTGAACTTATGGTTTATTCAAAGATTGTGTTCCATGAGGGACCTGTCAATACACGGCATGTCGTCTGCTCCGAAGGTGAAAACATCCTGGTACTCATGTAGGAGTTTCATAAGTTCTTCCTTGGTGGTCTCGTCGAGCTCGTCACCAAGGTATGTGACTCGTTCAAGGCAAGAAGGGTTCAGGATGACCTCCACCTTCCACCAGGAGGGGGTGGACCATTCTCTTTCCTCGATCCTTGCATCAGCAACTTCAGGTGGGATGATGTCTACCATCAGGCATTGCACTCCCTTCCCTTTCTCTTCCTTTGTTGGAGTGGTTTCTTCCATCTTCTCTCCGAATTGGTTTCGGCCAACATTGTGGTCTTGGTCTCGGCAGGGGACAGTGTCCTCTCAGCAACGATGGTCTTGTTTTTGAGGCATTGGATGTAGCAAGTCCTGGCCGTCTTCTGGTCGTTGAGGACCTTCCCTACTTCCTCGTCGTCTCTGTGGAACTTCAATGTGAGCAACATCATGTTTTGCATCCCATTGATTTTGTTTAGCGTTGGTCATCCGAGAAGGATGTTGTATGCCAACGTGACGTTGACGACGAGGAATTCTGAGACGACATGTGGGGCTTCGTTGTTTGGCTTTATTCTCACCGGGAGTTGGATACTTCCCATCGGCTGGACTTGGTTCCCGCCAAAACCTATTATCGGGTGACTACTCAGTAAGACCTTGTCGAAGGTGTAGCCGAGGTCCATAAGGCAACTAGCTATAATCACATCGACGGAGCTCCACGTGTCTACCAGGGCTCTCTTCACAAGAGTGTTGGCTATCTTCAACTCAACGACGAGGGGGTCGTCATAAGAAAATTGGAGGGGCCTCATGTCCGCCTCGTCGAAGAAGATAGGCTTCCCGAATTTGGGATCTTCCTCGATAAACATGATTTGGTCAAGGGTCTTAAGGTGGACTCGTCTTTCCTTATTCTTAAAGCCACCTCCTGCGAGCCCACCTGAGATGACAGCCACCTCGTAGGTGTTCGAGGAGGATCCTGAGGTTGTAGGCTGGGCTACCCCCTGGCCGGGCGGGACAGTGGTTGTGACCTTGTCCTATATGAAGGAGTTGAGTTTCCCTTCTTGTGTCAGTTTCTCAAGGTGTGAGCCTAGTTCTCGACGATACTTCATACTATGTCCGTTCTCCTTGTGGTAGTGATAGAAAAAATAGCTCTTCCCTGTGCCTTCGTTCATCGAGATTGGCTCGGGTAGTAACTTAGGGTGGATTTTTGCCAAAACGGCTTCTTGGTTGCAATTCAAGATCTGATTCACTGCGGGGCTCTCCGGCATCTTTCTTTCAGGCTTTCCCTGCCCTTTGAATCCGCTTCGACCTCCTCCTTTTCCTGATCCTTTCTTCTTGAATATGGGCTTTCCGACGGTTAAGGCTTCAACCTTTCTCCTCTCGTTCCTTTATGGCTTTATCAATTTCTCAACCTTCTGCTTCTCTTGTCGGTGCCCCCCTTTCACCACATATAGTCTAGACCTCTCCCAGGCAGTGAAGAGTTTGGACGAGTAGGCCTTGACGAAAGGTAGGGTGAGCTTGTCTTTCATCATCTTCATGTATTCGAGATCTTTCAAGATCTCGCTTCCTTTGATTCCTTTGACGTAAGCCGTGCACGCTATCGTCTGATCGAGCTCCGTGATCTCCAGACATTCGTCAATGGAGTGTTTGTCGTAGTCCTTCATTGGCTCCTTTCTCCCCTGTACAATGTTGAAGAGGTCTTCCAAGCACTTCTCAGTCTTTTTGCTGGTCGTGAAATTTTCCATGAAGACCTGATAGAACTCGTTGAAGCTGTGAATGCTATGACGAGGGAGGCTATCCATCCACTTGAGGGCTCTTCCTTCCAACGTTCCAATAAAGTGTTAGATGCACGTGGCGTTGTTCATCTCTTGGGTCATCATTGTAGCTTCATAGGCCATCAAGTGCTTTTGGGGGGAAATCGTTCCACTATACTTCTTCATCTTCCCAATCCGAGAGTTCAGATTCAGGGGGTAAGCCATGATTTCTTTGCTGAAAGGGACCATCATGGTAAGGTCGGCCATTATCTCCAACCCCCCGAAATTTTTCGTGATGTTCTCGTAGTCTCTTCGCCCTAGGCAGGTCATGACCGATCCTCGTTGCCCTTGCAGCCTCTTGGCTTGCCTACGTCGTATGATCTCCCTGGCATCTTCCTTCTTGGGACTCTCTACCTTCCCCTCGGCTTCTCTTCAGTGCCTCAATGGAGGGTCGTAGGTCCCCTATGCTCCTTCTCGGCTCTCCTATATCTTTGTACTCTCACTTTGTTCAGAGGCCTTCAACTTGCTTTTGGACCTCGAGGAGGAAGAGCCGGAATGGAACCGCTCAGGCTAAAGTGGGGGTCTTTAGCACTTGGGTGGTTCGTGACTCTAGGTCCCGCTTTCTCTTCGAGCACGGAGAACACATGGCGGAGTCTTCTTCAAAGTGCCTTAATGTCGGTGTTTCGTCATCCTGATGCTATTCAGGATGTTCTCCTGAAGGGTCGTGCACATCTTGTGCATGGACTCTAGGATGTTAGCCTGCAAGGCCTTCAGTTCCTCCCTCATGATAGGGGGCTGGTTGCCGTCTCATCCTCTAGGGGACGAGGTTAAGCGGGTTTTTTTTTTGTGATTTGACATGGAGTTTTTTATTTTTTTTGTTGAGGTGTTTGAATGTGTTTTTTTGTTTCTCAATCTCATGCAACTTTATTTGGCCACTCCCCACACACAGCGCCAAATGTTTTGGTATTTTTGGCTAAGAAAAGTGGACCCTCGAAGACTCAAAGGGTTGAAGAGTCTTAGTTGCACAAGATGAGGTGGATTCTAATGTGGCTCGTCGGAAGAGGGGTACCTACATAGACAGTGCACGTGAACTACCCCCATCGCGGTCCGGGGAACAGTCCTCCGACGGTCAAGTCAGTCAGGGCGGGGTTTGCCAAAGGCACAAATAGAAAACTCTTTAGGGCAGATCAGGTCTTTCTTGGGAAAGAGGAAAGACATGAATCATCTACAGAGAGAAGGTAAATGAGCTAATCAATAAGTTATCAAATCAATTATTCTCTTACCCTTGAAAGGTGTGCATGCCTCCTGTTTACATACAATCTCTAGGTGATGCTAGGGTTGCGACTTCTCCACTGAGGAGGCACCACGTGAACATTCCTTCCCTGGGCCTAGTAAATTTTTATGGGCTTTGGAGGCCGCCAATCAGGCCGGACCATGAGCATAGCACACGTGTCATCACTAGAAACTTATGGAATCTTCCTTATGGTCTCCTTCTTCCAAGGGAGGTACCTTTGGAAACGGGTCGACATCATTTTTGCATGCCCTTCATCACTCTTTTTGCCATCCACTTGGTCGTGGACTTCCCCCCCTCATCTGACCATTCATCCTAGAGTGGGGGACGGACGCCTTAGGCCTGCGTCCTGGGAATGCCTCGTCATGCCCTTGGTTCGATGACGAGGACCAGGTGCCGAAGGCTCAGGGAACAGGAGAAACCAAGGCCCACATGATGAGGGTGACATTTGGAAAGTCAATTAGAATTAGTGGGCTGCTGAAGGGGGGCCCAGGGGCGCAATCATGTGCCAAGACAGGTCGTAGGACAAAGTAGGCCGAAGAGGTCCAAAGACAAACGGGCCTGAGACGAAACTGACCGAAGACCCATGTACACATATATGCACACAATAAAGAATGAATAAAATTGAATCAAATCAAAAATGAAATTTAAAAAAAAAAGAATTTTTACACGGATGAGCAAATGGGATTAAAAGCAAATAAAAAATGGATTAAGCCTAATCCCAAATTAACTCTACTTGAGTGAATGATCACTTAATACGTCATTTGGCGGCTAGCGAATATGGGTAAAATTAGCCTGGAAGCCAGTGAATATAAGTGTATTCGCTAGGCTTCCAACGAATACGGCATAATCGCTGGCCGTCCAATGAATATGAGCACATTCGCTGGGTGGTGTCAAGGCCTGATGCTTTGTTTGCCTTTTGCGAGCGTTTCTGCATGCCTTGCTATAAAAATGTCATCGTGCATGGAAGCATTTGCATCCAGAATACGCATTCCACTTGAGCTCACATACTTTTGAACTCTGTAAAGCTCTAAATACTTCCCGAACCCATGGCAAATTACTTTGAGAAATCCTTCGATACTTGGATGAACTCCATGTCCTTAGAGGAGAGACAACGGTTGGAAATCTTCGAACTTCATTTAAGTTTTGGCTTCCCGACCTCCGCGTTTTACGTTTAGGAGGGACAAAAGAACTATGTCCCTTGGAAGAAGAGTTTTTGGCGATTCTTGGACATTTCCCAATGCATCAACATGGCACCTCCCATGTTAGGAGAAGACTTCGAGTCCTTGTATGAGGACTATGTTGGCCTTAAGGAAGAAAAGACTAAAGATGCTCTTGACAAGGATCAGATGAGCATGCTAAAGGTGATTGAGCATTTCTCTCCTCCTCCATTGGATGATGATAGCAAGGCTAGGACTTTTCGACGTTGTGCTTTTGTTCTTTGCCTTCTTTACCGTTTCTTTTTCGTGGGAAATGGTAGAATGGTATGGGCATCCCTCTTGCACGTTGTTAAGATAATGGAAAAAGGTTGTAGTCCTATGGACCTTGTAGTTGGAGAGACACTCGCTTACTTGGACCGTTTGGTCTATGATAAGGATGATGACTTCTCGTGAAGTCTGTTGCTTCTCCAAGTGAGTCTACATGCCTCTTGTTTTTATAATTTTTTTCATGTATACATTTTTTTTTTTGCATGAATATTGATCCTTTTTTTTTCTTGTTTTGGTAGATTTGGCTTTTGGAACACCTTCGCTTGATGAAGAAGCCAAATTCCCTTATTGCCTACTTGCCTAAGAAATTCTCGTCCCGTCAAAGGCTCTTGGTGAAAGGCTCACCTATCTTGGAGGAAACCCCACCATCCGGCACGTCCCGTGGTGGCACCTTACCACCATGGTGGGATATATTGAAGAAATCCCTCATAGCCGCCTTATTAGTTTTACCCATCTATTGACGTTTTACCCCACTCGGGTTATGCGTCAACCTTGTTTAGCCCAACGAATCCTTAGACAAGATACTGATGTCAAAATTGCTGTAAATTTGAGTGTTAGGCAACTAGAAGTTTGGGTAAACTATTGGAAGGAGCGCCCACGTTAGGTAGTTCCCCGTAAGACCTTGTCACCATTTGTGACGGGTCACTACCTTGCATGGATGATCTCCGGGGACCTTAGTAAGCAAAGGAAATCGAGGGAGAATGAAAAACAAGAGTTTAGAATGCAAGAACAACCTCCAACTCAACCTAAAAAGAAACCACCCCAGCCGCCGAAGAAGAAAGCCAAGGCAAAGCCCCCAACTCCAAAGGTATGTCCAGTGGAGCAGGCACCTCCCAAAAGGAGGAAGAAGACGCATCTCATATGGTGTCTCAAAGATGAGGCGAGTACTAGTGTGAGTTCCCCGAAAGATCATCGTCCTCCCAAGGAAAATGAGGAGTGATATGCATGGGTCCTTAGTTCTAGGATTTTGATTTACTTTCTTGCTAACTACCACTCTAGGAATTGTTTTGTCATTTGGAATCCTTGTGATTGTGGACTTATAATCAATAAAAATGAATCTTTTATCATCTTTGTTTGTTGTCAATTCAAGTTTGCATCAATTTCTGCAGTTTTGATATTTTTTTGAACCATAATGCACCAGAATGCATTCTGTTTGGAACGTGTAGGTTGGTCTCCAGCGAATTTTAAAAATACTGCTGGAGATCTGGCGAATATCTTCATAATTGTTGGGTACCCAGCGAATAATGTCATAATCACTGGGCATAGGCCCAACTTGTTCTTGTATATTTTTGCCGTATTTTTTTCCTTTCTCTTTTTTTTTTTT
>ONZA01010536.1:1036-16325 GCA_900322205.1 Kewa caespitosa | reverse complement strand
TAACATTATAACCTTAACCATTTCTATCGCTTACGTTCTATTAATGTTTTAATGGATCAATTTCATAATTTCTGAAAAAATAATGTCTTTCCAAAAATTACATATATATTTTTTTAGTTGGTTCAAGTTATATCTGATAACTTGAAGCCATAGATGATCAAATCCCATCAGTTTTCTACTATGGGCATAGCCCAAGGCATAGTAGGGACTCTAAATCTTACACTGTGGGTATAGTATAAAGCATAGTGCATTCTCCCAATGTGTTACATGTATACATATTCCATACATAGAGAAGTGTTTTTATTTTTGACTAAGTCAGGCTCTTGTGGGGTTACCTACGTATCCGATTGGGAATCAAGCCCAAAGCTGTTTGAGTAAAAGCGATTTGATGATGAAGATGTTTTGTTGGTTTTTTTTCGGGCCCTGGTGGGGTTACCTACGTATCCGAATGGGAATCAGGCCAAATATAGTTCGAGATGATAAAGGATTTTTTTTGTTTTGCCTAATATTATCTTCGATTATATATGGGCGTTAACGATTTTAAGGTTGTTAACTTTTGGGTAAAATTTCATCACTTGACCTAAACTCGTTAGTTGTGTAAACTCTAATCCGACCGCTCCTCCAGAAATTAAAGGATCTTTTAAATGATGTATGGTCCCAACCAATTAGGAAAAAACTTACGGCGTGGGTCTCATATGGGTGCTCGGTTTTCTTTTAAAACTAAGTCCCCTTCTTTTAAAGAACGGGGTCGCACCTTTTTGTTGAAGGCACGAGCCACTCTCCTTTGATACATTTCAACATTGTGGAAGGCGCTTAGACGCCTTTTGTCTAATAAGACTAATTGTTCATATCTTTGTCTTACCCAGTCAGTCTAGGGAATATCACTTTATAAAACGACCCTAAGGGAAGGTATCTCAACTTCGATGGGAAGGACTGCCTCCATTAGTTTGAATGTTTCATTTAGACCAATTTAACATTTTGCGGTTTGTCTTTATTTCCCAAGTTAATCATTTCAGTTTCTTAAATTATCGACTATTATTGTTCATGTTCGAGCATGGCTCTCATGAACGACTTATCATAGTGGATTTATTAGTGACAAAATAAAACAAGGAGTAAGCAGAATCAACATTCATTTTATTGGTATTGTCAAAGAGTATATCGATTGAAGGATCATACACATTGGGAATGGGGGAGCCTAGTTTCCTAATTCTTTTTGGAGGAGAATGTCCTACACTAGCATTGAAATCGGAATCACTAGAACTAGAATAAGAATCACTAGACTCAAACATAAGCCCTTCTCCTATGATAACACTAAACTTGCGCCCGTCGGAAGTAGTCTAGTTGTAGGTGCGTCGCCATCCCTCGAGTATCCCGGTGGCGGGTGCAATCAGCTCTGAAGGGTCAAACTCTTTATTTTGGATGGCGGATACCACGTCATCATCTTCTCATGCTTGAGTCTTCTCCTGCCCGAATAGCAGCCCGAATGCATTATGAGGTAAAGGTTGAGCCCAATGAAGAGGTGGTTGCTTCTGAAGCTTAGGGATTTTGTCATCCAGAAGGTTGCAACTCGAAAATTTCAAATCCATGGATTAGCCTACCTTCGCCTCTAAGGTAGTGAGTCTCGGGAAATCCATATTTGGGGAAGCCATCACCTGCATGATGAATTGTCCGTTCAGGGTGTGGGGGTAAGTGAGCTTAGGGAAATCACAAGGGAATACCTTCTCTTATTGCCCTCTTTCTTTTTTCTTCCCTCGACATCGATTCTTTTCTTTTTCAAACCAAAAGAGGATGGCCTGGGTTGAACAAGATTCATGGTTTGCGCCCACCGAAATGAGCTCCGGCCACGGGCGTTCTTTCCTAAACCCATCCCAGGAATGTAGTCTTATTTTCGTAGGATGGCATTGACGTGTAGGTTTATATGAGGATCAAAATCGAATGGAGTTTGTTCATCCTCAACGGCATTGATTTTGGGGTTAAATCCCCAAAAGCCTTCGTCTTCTTCGCCATGATCTATTTTTAGGACGGGGGTCTTGGATAAGGTCACCTTCATTTGGCCGGCCACAATCTCAAGGACCTTTCCCTCCACGGCCATTTTGACTTTCTGGTGGAGGGTAGATGAGACGACATTAATACTATGGATCCCAGGTTGCCTAGTAGTAGGTTAAAGGTGGAAGGTATATCAATGACAAAAAAAAGGTGACCGCTTTTCTATGACACAAGCAGTGGCGTTGATGTTGATGGTGCCAAGCACACTCCTAGAATTATCGTAGGCTCGTAAACCCTGCGATGTCTTTTCGAGGTAGTACAAGATGCCTAAACATTTTGCGATTCTAAGTGGGCATACATTCACAGCGAATCCGTTATCGATGAGTGCCATGGGACATGGTGTTGATTGCATGTTACAGTAAGGTATAGTGCCTTATTGTGATTTCGACCTTCTTTGTGTAGGGCTTCGTCCGAGAATGTGACCGTGGTCGGCAATGTTTCTTCAGTTGGGAAGCTCACAAGCTCCACGGGAGACGTTTCAGGAGAGATGTTCAGTTTATTGAGTGCGGCAAGGAGTGCTTGCCTTTGGTCCAAACGATGAAGCTAAAAGTTGCCACATGGTGACATCAGCCTTTATCCTTCTTAAATGGTTCAGCAAAGGGTTATCGAGTGGTTCCTGTGCCACTACTTCTTTTCCCTTGTCATTCGGGATTCCTTTGGTCTGGGGTGGACCATCCTTCTTCCTTTAATACCTTCCTGACCTAGTAAGATTATCGATGTCACCTTCCCACATCTCGTGTTTGGATAACCAGACATCATCATAAATCTCATCGCACCTTAGGGATGGATCCCATGCAACCTCTTCATCACTATCCCATATCCCGTTAATGCCTAAGTGGCGAGCGGTGATACGTGTTCAATATGCAAGGTGGGATCGAAACCTAGGTCATCAGTTTGATATGGCAAAAATGGACTCCTCGTGAGATGCGAGGGGATTCTTATTATTGTTTGGGGCATGGGAGGCCTTTGGCAATGGTAACGTACCATTGTCACTGTGGTCTTGGACTGAGTTTCATAAACTCCAACGTAACATCTTGTTTTGGTAAAATAATGTAAGTGTCATCTTGAGGGAAATAAGTGAGTCAACTAACCTAATAACCAAAAAGACTTCCTAAACAACAAAAGATGAAATGAATATAAATGACTTAAAGCAATAAACAACACACGACCTTTTTACGATGAAACCCTTCAATGGGAAGAAAACCTCAGTTGAAATCTTCCTCCAACAGGGAAAATCTTTCACTATGTAGTAGTAGTTGAGTACAAGGATAGCGCGGTCTGAACGGCAGAAAGTTACAGATGTTGGACTTATCAACAATAGCGAGAGCAATGAATGATTGGGAGTAATGTAATTGTAGCTGAGAGTGATGTGAATTCCTCCTTGTCTTTTTCTATAGTCTCCTTATATATCTCCCAGCGTCAACGATCGTTGAACCACGTTTAATCATTCATTGCAATCTTCCCGGCACGTCCTTGTTTTTAGGCCTCAATCCCTTATCTCTTGCACTTGAATTTGCAATGGCTTCTCCTTCTCTAGTTGACGGCTTCTTTCTTCTTATCCCTAGACTTAGCAGCAACCACCCAGTAACTCAACTCGCCAGTCACTATTTATTCGTTGTAAGACCCTGTCAAATTAGTTACATCTTCACTGAAGTATTTCTGGAACACTTGTCATTCTAGAGAAAGATGTCTTCTTAAGCAAGTGCGTCTTTCTGAACGTCTTCGTTGTTTAGCCGAAAATCTTGTACCAACAATTGTCCCCCAGTTTTGAAGTTGAAGGGCGTCCCATAATTTCAAAACTCCTTTATACCAGTGTTTTACTTTTGCAGGGCAGCCATCTAATCATAATTTCTCTGCAAAAAGCAGAGTTTACCTCCACCACAACTTCTACTTACCTTCTTGCTTAGAAATTAGGCCCAATTCCAAACCCTAGGTTCTTTTTTCACTCTCCAATTCTTCTTCTTTGTCTGGGGTTTCAGCTTCTTTGCCTAAGCTTTTTTCTTGTCCAGTAATAGCGTTTTTGGTCAAATTTCTCGTTTGTTCTCCAGGTACTTCTATTTGCCTTAGTTCTTCTTTTGCTTTTTGTCTTCTTGCAAGTATGGGTAAAAAAACGACTGCTTCAAAGAATAGTTCCCAATCTGATATTGTCGATGATCACGAGTTTAGCCCAACTGGAATCCTTGATTCTGGGAACAAGCCTAGTGTAGCAAATGTTCTTGATCCCATATACGTCGTAATCCTTAAAGCTTTGATTCGCGGCTTGAATGATACAAATGATCGCAAGTGGATACAGACTTACATGTTTATTGACAAGGCGTCGTTGGGAGATCATGGAGTTCTCCTAAGAGACACTTGGTTTACTGGAGGTATTTCTTAATTTTGGAGAGGGTTTTCATAAAGATGGCCTAAAGTTTGTGTGGCTTATTTGTATTTTTTTTAGATATTGACTCTAAGAGTTTGGGGAAGAGCAAGGAATCTCTTGATCATCTTGAAGCTTTCTTGAAGATCCCGGTGGAAGAGAGGACATTTCCCGGTTGTCTTGGAGAATCCAATTTTCCTCATCCTATTGTTGAGCAGTCGTTGTCTGAGTGTACTGAATCAGAAATGTCGACATGTATGTACTGTTGTTTTGTCGTCTTTTAAAGTTTCAGCAATATTGCATTTCTAGGACTAATTAGCGTGTGCAATGTAGGTTCTAGAGCAACTCGTTCCTCAGTTCGTGACAAGAGTGTCGCTGACATGATGAGGATCTAGAAGGAAGTTCCTGCAACTTCACGAAGTAATATTGCAACGATGAACCCTCCTTCAATGCTTCCAGATCCAAAGCATCGCAAGACTGATTCCATTATTGACATGACTGCACAAAGCAGTACATCTGTTGGTCCTTCTGCACAATTTGAGGCTCTTCTGCTGGACAATGCTAAGCGTCTTTATGGGGATTGGTCGATAAAGGACTCTTTGGAATACTGTATTGCCTCTAGTCTGAAGCTACATTTTGTACTTTTGCATCCTGGTTGTTCTTGCTATAGGTAGTAGTGATGTTTTTGTCATTTTGGTAGGCGTTGTAGGCTTCTTCAGCTTACAAGAAGAGGGTTCAGTTGCTGGAGGGTAAGGTAGACATCTGTCGTTCTGCGAGAAGGGTCGCTGAGGAGAAGCTTCAAAAGGCTTTGGATACCCTGTCCAAAGAGGAGGCTGAGAAGGATGGTCGCATCAAGAAGCTTTCAGACGACTACGAGTAGCTGATCAATGAGCCCAAAGACCTTCAGATTGAGAACGAGGAGAATGCTTTATTTTTTGGCTAGTGTGGTCGTCTAGAAGCCATGGAGTAGTATGCCCAAGGGGAGCATAGGGAGTGGGACTATTTCAGCTGTCTCAAGGAGTTTCTGGAGAGGTTTCCTTCTGAAGCTGCTAAGCATGCCAAGACTGATGATGAGTTGAAGGAGATATCTCGGAAGGTAGCTGTGAATGTTGCCACAGAGATCCTTGATGCCTACCGTCCTGAAAACGTTGCTGTTTGCGTTGAAGCTCCCATTAATGACGCTGCAAGTACTTCTTTCCCTACTCAGAAGGATGTGGATGTTAACGCTGGCGTTTTGCAGGAGAATTAATTCATTTCTTTGTACTATTTTGAAAGGGATGGTATGTCATCCTTCAACAGTTTAGTTTGTGTTTGTACTCTATACATGGGGGCAGAGGTAACAATTTGGTCCTTCTGTGACCATAATCTTTTGGGGTTGTTTTCTTTCAGAACATTATGTTTGTTAATGGTTAGAAAATGCATGCTATTGTTAGTTTGGAATGCATTTTAAGTTGTGATATTTTGAGCTTTGTGAATTTCGGTATAAACATGTATGTGCATGTGTGTGTCGTGCTTATGCATGACCTGAGTACTGTTGTGCGCGCTTTTGGTGTCAGTAAGTAGAAAGACTTACTTGTAGACGTTTGTCTGGTCTTGTTAGACATTCGTTTGGTCTTGTTAGACGTTTGTTTGGTCTTGTAGACGTTCGTTTGGTCTTTCTGGGCAGGTAAGACATAGTACGCCTTTGGTATGTCCTTGTCCCCCTGTCTTGTAGGATTGAACTTTGTTTATTATGCAAGACAGTGGTCGGTTAGAATGGTTATTGGTTTTACCCAACAACCCTCTGATGCCAAAGTTAGTAATGTCGCTCGAAGTTCATACCTTTTCTCTTATCATCATGGTTTAGAGTTGCGGTCTTGGTGGAGGTTCGTGAGGGTTGTTTTACACAAAGTAAATTTTTAAATTAATGGCATTCCAACTTCTGGAAATTGATTTACATTCATGTAATGGACTCTATGAGATACAAGCCCCCCCATGTGGAGGCTAGTTTTCCTGCGTCATGTTCTTTGGTAGTTTGGAATACCTTTCTCATTACCATATCTCCTACTTTGAACGTTCTGATCTTAACATTCTTGTTGTAGCTTCTAGCTACGGCTTGTTGATAAGTTGCTAATCTTAAGCTAGCCGACTCTTTGAGTTCATCTATGGTGTCTAGGCTTGCTGCGAGCTCAGAATCATTAATGTTTTGACTATTTAAACCATACCTTTGAGTGGGGATATCAATCTCTACTGGTATTACTGCTTCACAACCAAAAACCAACAAGAATGGTGTTTGTCTTGTTGAACTTTTTGGCGTTGTTATGTCTGCCCATAGTACTACTGGTAGCTCGTCGGCCCATCTTCCTCTTTTGTCTTCTAGTCTTTTCTTCAAGTTGTTGATGATGATCTTGTTGCTCGATTGTGCTTGACAATTTGCTTTAGGATGTCTGGGTGTTGAGGTGTGTAGTTCGATGTTCCATTGGGCATAGAACGACCTTGTCTTATTGCTAATGAATTGCGATCCATTGTCGCAGACGATCACAGAAGGTATGCCAAACTTGCAAATGATGTTACGTTTGATAAAGGAAATTACGTATTTGTCCCTTACCTGACTATATGCTTCCACCTCTATCCATTTGGAGAAATAGTCTGTCATCGCCAACACGAATACTCTTTGTCTTGATGCTTGAGGTAGCTTCCCGACGATGTCCATTCCCCATTTCATGAATGGCCATGGGGTAGAGACTGAGTGGAGCGGTTCTGGTGGTTGATGTATTTATGGAGCATGTCTTTGACATGCTTCGCATCTTTTAGCGTACTCAACTGTGTAATTTCTCATCGTCGGCCAGAAGTAGCCCATTCTTAGAGCTTTGTTCGATAAGCTACGCCCGGCTGTGTGATTTCCACATCTTTCTGCATGTAGTTCTCTCAGGACTTCTTATTCTTGATCTTTTTCTAAGCATCTAAGATAAGGACCAGCTACTGACTTTCTGAAAAGGACGTCATCTATCAAAACAAATTTGGATGCCTTCATCGTGAACGACCGCGGGTGGATTGTTGTGTTTGAACCATTGTCTTCCTTAAGGTATTTGATGTAAGGCCTTGTCCAGCCATTTTCCTGCATGTTAGTCTCATATAAAATTTTGGACTGTTGCGATTTCCCTTACCATCTTTGGAGATGGATGGGGATAGTAGGTGCAAGATTGGTATTGAGCTCAAATTAGTTGGGTTAAAGTTTGATCCTAGAGACGCTAAGGCGTCGGCTTGAGTGTTGAGGTCTATAAGAACCTGCTTCAGCTCAAATTTCTCAAATGTATCAATAATTCCTTTTACTTTTTTAAAGTATGACCATTTTGAAACCTTTGGCAGTATATGAACAATTAACTTGATTGACGATTAAAAGCAAATCAGAATTTACCTCAAGATGTTTGATTTTAAGCTCTATTTTCATGTTGAGCCCAATGATCAATGCTTAATATTCTGCTTCATTGTTGGTTGTTTTAAACTCGCAACTTATGGCATGGGGTATTATGTCCCCCTGTGGCAATTTCAGAACGACACCCAATCCTGTCCCCCTGACTTTTGTTGCAACGTTAGTGAACAATATCCATTTTTGGGGCGTATCTTCTCCTTTTAGATGTTTGACCTCCGTTTTCGATTCAATCTCTAGTTTGGGACTGAAATTAGCCACAAAGTCTGCTAGGGCTTGCGATTTGAATACTGTTCTGGGTTCGTAAGTGATTTGGTACGTGCTTAGTTGTACCGACCACTTCGCCATCCTGCCCGACAATTCTAGTTTTCACAAAACAGACTTGATAGGAAAATTAGTTCTGACAAATATGTGGTGCCCTTCAAAGTTGGGCGAAGTTTTGTAGAAGACATAACTAGGGCTACGACTTACTTTTCTAAGTGGCCATACCTTGTTTCTGCGTCTAATAGACTTCTTCTAACGTAATATATAGGGCATTGTAATCCGTCTTCTTCTCATACTAGTAGTGCGGATACAGCGTTTTCAGTTACATAAAGATATATGTATAGAGCCTTACCTTGTTTGGGGGTGGACAGTAGGGGAGTTGTGCTTAGATATATTTTTAATTCTTGGAAGGCTTTGTCATGTCGATTCGTCCATTCGAATTTCTGATTTTTCCTCAGGACGTCATAGAAGGGCTTGCATCTTTCTGATGATCTGGCGATGAACTTGTTCAATGCTGCCACTCTTCCTATGAGGCATTGTATTAATTTCACCGTCTTTGGGGTTGTAGGCCCAAGATAGCTTTGATTTATTTTGGACTTGCCTCTATTCCTCTTTTTGTTACCATGTAGCCTAGAAATTTTCCTGAAGACACTCCAAATGTGCATTTAGTCGGATTAAGTTTCATATTATATACCTCTAAAATGTCGAATGCAGTCGCCAAATTTTTGACATGATCTTCGGCCTTTTTGGACACCATGTCGTCGATGTTGACTTCCATAATGTCTCCCAGCTACTCATTGAACATCATGTTGACCAATCTTTGATAGGTTGAACTAGCGTTCTTTAATCTAAATGGCATGGCATTGTAGCAATAAATTCCTCGTTCTGTCATGAAGGCTGTACTTTCTCTATTGGGTTCATGCATTTGAATTTGGTTGAATCTGCTCTGAGCATCCAGGAATGTTAAGATCTCGTGTGTTGCTACCACATCCACCATGGCGTCTATATGTGGCAAGGGGAACGAATCCTTTGGGCATGCCTTATTGAGATCTGTATAATCTACGCATACTCTCCGCTTTCCGTTCTTCTTCCTGACAAGGACAACGTTAGCCAACCATTTAGGATACATCCCTCTCTTATCATACATATCTCTTTGAGTTTGTCGACTTCCTCGTTGACAACTTGGTTCCTTTTTGGGGCGAATTTTCTTCTTTTCTGTTGTACTAGTGTGAACTTTTGATTGATATTGATCTTGTGTGTGGTCACGTCTGAACTAATTCCTGTCATATCACTGTGATGCCACGGAAAATAGCCTGCTGTGTCCTTTAGGAATCATACCAGACTTGCTCTAACCTTTGCGGTACGTCGTCGCTTGTTTGCAGTTTTCTCTTGAGGTTTAGCGGGTCCAGGATGATGTCTTCCAGATTTTGCTTTGGGTCTTCTTGTAGAACACTCTAAACTCGAGGATGCTTTAATTGCTATTTTTCCCTCCATCCAGTGCTTGGTTTTACATAGAGTTTGTAGCATTCTTGAGCTTCCTCTGCATCACCCCTCATCACCTGTACCCCTGATTGACTTGGGAATTTGACGCATTGATGGTAAGTGGACAGCACTGCTCCTAAGTTGTCTATTCAGGGCTGCCAAGCCAAACATTGTAGGAAGACAAGCAGTCTATTACAGAGAATATTTCAAAAGAATTTACCCCACAGGCATTCGTTGGTAGAAGGACATGCCGAAGAGTTTTCTTTGTTTCTCCGCTGAAACCCACGAGCACGACTGAATTCTTTATGATATCCTTTTCTTCGATCCCCATTTCTTTTAAGGTGATGGGCATGATCAGGTTGATTGAACTTCCTCCGTCTATCAGTATCCTTTTGAAGAGGGCGCCGCCTATTTGTAAGGAAATTACTAGACCATCATGATGATACTCTTGAATGTGTTCTCTGTCAGACTCGTAGAAATTTATTTGTTGATTGAATCTTCTTGGCTTACTTGGTCGTTCTGGTCTCCGCATGGAATTCTCCTTTGCTATCCTCTTGGCAGCTGAGGAAGACACACCGAAAATGTCTGATCCACCTGAAATTTATCTGACTATCTTTGTGGGTTTAGAGGGCTGCTCTGTGCGATCGTCTAAAATGTCATCTTTTTTCCTTATCAGGTCTTTTAGGTATCCATTCTTTAGTAGGTGGGCCACCTCCTTTCGGAGCGCAATACATTCTTGGGAACGAATTCACCAACACTTAATTAAGCTTTCGGGGATTGAGTGGACGAAGGGATCACGGTCGATTTATATGACCGACGTCAGCATGGAAGTCGCACAATTTGGATTTGTCTCGATAACCTGCAGGTTTGTCAGTCCTTCTGAGCCACCTCACTTTGGAGCCCAGGTCTTCCAATTTGTAAACTAAGGTACTAGAATCAACACAAAAGTTGTGTGCAATTATCTCTGGTGGTAGATTTGGGTCGTCTTTCCAGTCTTTCTAGGAGGAGTGTCCAGCAAATTTCACCTGCCTGTCATATGGTTTTGATTTATTCCAATGACGTTTGCTGGTCTTCATCTTTCGGCTCGCTCAACCATAATCTCTGGTTTCAGATTGTAGTGATTTGTTTCTTCCAGTCGTATAAAAGGTGCCTCTTTGTTCCTAACATCTTCAAAACAACTGCAAGGTTATTTTGTTAATTCATCATAGAAATCAGAATCCCTTTCTATACCTTGTCGGACTACTTTGACCGCAGTTGTTTGGTCACAATCTGGGATGGCGATAACTTCTTTATTGAATCGATACAGATAGTCTTTTAGAGATTCCCCTTGCTTCTTAATGACTCGGTACAGGTCACTGGACCTCTTTTCCATCTTGCGGGTCGTTGAGAATTGGCATTGGAAGATGTTGGCAAAATTCGTGAAGTTCGATATGCGTCCTTTAGGCAGTTTCAGGTACCATTCTAAGGCAGAGCCTGTGAAGATGGAGCTGAATCCTTTACAAAGACATGCTTCATTTAGGTGACTGGGGATAGGAAGAACTGTCATTCTTTGTTGGTAGATCATAATGTGCTCCCTTGGGTCATTGGTCCCATCGTATGACAGCATGGCTGCTGGATTGAATCTTTATGGTAGTTTTATTGTTGTTATCTCATTGAGGAACGGAGTCTTGGCATAGGTTCTAGACGACACTCGTTCTATTGGTTGTGGTGCTCGTGGGATTACGGAAACATTCTCGATCGTCCAGTAGTTTTACTTAGCACGCAGCATTTCTTCCCATACAGGATCGTTTCCATTGTTAACATCAAACGAGGGAGTGATGATCCCAAGGGTTCCTTTTTGATGAGAGCTCATCTCTGTTGATTTGTGGCTTGCTCTAGAAGAGATTGGGAAAGATACAGGCCTTGGAGTGTTGAACGACTGTGAGGGTCCAGTTGAAAATGACGAGATGAACGGCGATGATTGTTGAAGTTCAGGTGGGCCAGTTGTCATCATTAGCGGGGTGCTTAGTGTGGTCATTGGTGTGATCTTACTGAGATACTTCCCCACAGGTTCCTTTGTCGGTGGGGTTCTCATCTCTAAGGTTGCCTTCCACCGCTGGTTCTCCTGAGTCAACTTTTGTATGTTTTCATTATGGTTTTTTGAACTTCCAAAACATCTATGTGATGTATGACCTTATGTCCGGGCTCCCAGAAGTCTTTTGGGGAATATGTCAACCTTGTTGCACAATCGGCTTGGTAAACACCGTTGACTTTGGCGTGGATACTGGGATCGTGCATATAGCTGGCTTATTGGTCTCCTTGCTAACAGGTACTAAGGAGGATGTCCCTGATGTTTGTTGGGTTAGTTTCTGGGACATTGGTTGAGTATTTTGAGGTGTTGAGGAAGGCGTTTCCTGGATGGGCTTCTTCCCTGCATCTTTTTTGGGTTGCATGGATGAATCTATGGCGTTTGTCGGGTGATGTGTTTAAGAGGACTTCTGATAGGATTTTTTGGCTAATTTCCCCACGGTGGGCGCCAAATTGTTTTGGTAAAATTATGCAAGTGCCATCTTGAGGGAGATAAGTGAGTTAACTAACCTAATAACCAAAAAGACTTCCTAAAAGACAAAGGATGAAATGAATATAAACGACTTAAAGCAATAAACAACACACAATCTTTTTACGAGAAAACCCTTCAATGGGAAGAAAACCTCGGTTGGAATCTGCCTCCAACAAAGAAAAGCTTTCACTATGTAGTAGTAAATGAGTAGAAGGATAGTTCGGTATGAACGACAGAAGGTTTACAAATGTTTGACTTATAAACAATAGCGAGAGCAATGAATGACTGAGAGTAATTAATGTAATTGTAGCTGAGAGTGATGTGAATTCCTCCTTGTCTTTCTCTATAGTCTCCTTATATATCTCCCAGTGTCCACGACCGTTGAACCACATTTAACCATTCGTTGCTATCTTCCCGGCACTTCCTAGTTTTTAGGCTTCAATCCCTTATCTCTCGCACTTGACTTTGCAACGGCTTCTCCTTCTCTAGTTGACGGCTTCTTACCTCTTATCCCTAGACTTAGCAGCAACTACCCAGTAACTCAACTCGCCAGTCGCTATTTATTCGCCAAAAGACCAGGTCAAATCAGTTGCATCTTTGCTGAAGTCTTTCTAGAACACTTGTCATTCTGGAGAAAGATGTCTTCTTGAGCAAGTGCGTCTTTCTGAACGTCTTTGTCATTTAGCCAAAAATCTTGTACCAACACATCTATCAGTTACGTGGCCCTTGCCACTGTGATATTTGCTATATTTATTAATATCAAAGCTCTTGGACCTTTTTTCCTCTAGGGCATCAGGAATGGGCCCGATTGGCTGCAAATAGTTCTTTTTTATGAATCGTTCGAGAGCCTAGGTGAGAGTCATATCCAGGGGGGCATAATGTTGTCTCTCTCAACTTTAAGTCCCGCCATAGTTGAGGGCATTGACCTCATTCACTTTCACGGTATTGTTCCTCTAGTGTTGTTGTTATTGCTACCCTTAGTCCATTTAGCTTCCATGTTTGGGAAGATCATCTTAAATCGTCAAACCTACTTCCGTAAGTTGAAGGAAAGTACCTATGGGTTGAAAGATCATGTGTTTCTTAAACTCGGGTCTCAAATTGTGTATTATGGTACGTACTTGGTCTCTTTCGGATGGCTTATTTACCATATGGGCAGCCCTCTCTCCCTATTTATTGACGAAGGTCATGAATGCCTCACCAGTGAGGTGCCTAGTGGCCTCTAACTCTCTCATTGTGACAGGGAGGTCAATATTAAATACTGAGTTAGGAACTCTCGGCTTATCTCTTCTCAGGTTTTGACTTATTCAGTATCGAGGCTGTAGTACCAACTCGATGCGGGTCCATCTAAGGACATGGGGAAGATGTGTGAAAATAGCTCCTTATCGATACCCTTCAGAGTAAGGGTAGTAGTAAATGCCCTAAGATAGATCCTAGGGTTGTACGTTCTTTTGAATGTGGGCAAGTCAGACAAGACAGTCTTATCGGGTAGGGTACCCGTAAGGTTTGGGGTGACCCCCTCAATGTCATGGTACTCGTGGAACAGTTTGTTATGCTTTAGGTTAGACTCCAACCTTTTCAGCTCTCCCTTTATTGGGTCAACTTCCTCAATACTCTTAGGTTCAATTTGGTTTACCTTGTCGGTCAAGTTTTGGATAAGGAGAGCAAGCTCTTGAAGCGTAGGTTGGGCCATTTTGAACGCTAATTGTCGTACAAGCTAAAGGAGAGGATGGACGCGAAGGAGACGAAGTCGGTGGTGGTGGAGACGATCTTTTATGAAGCATATTGTTCTCGCCGTGTGTCCAACAAATGAATTTTTTACTAGATTTAATTCGAGAAATAATTAGAAGGCACAAAAAAGAAAAGAAGAAAAGGTCCAAAAAGGGGATAACATAAACTTCTAATGGGGAAAAATGGGCGTAAAGCCCCGGTTAAGGGTTCGATCCCAAATGCAATGCACTTACACAAATGTCAAGCATGCAAATGCTGAATTCTCCCTATGTTCATCACCTAAACAAAGGCTCTCGTTCCTCTATTTTTTCAACGGAGTTTAGGTAAAATAAGGCTCCCAAGATATGGATGTACTTACAAAGTTATGGAGTACATATCCGACGTAAGTTACCACTTTTCTCCCATCGAATGGAATAAATACCGGTCATGAGTGGAGAGTTGTTTACGATTTGCATAGATAATCAAATGGATCCTTCATGCAATCAAACTCATCTCCTATGGATTTGATTATAGGATACCTCTTTGCGCGTACGCATGAACTACATGGATATGATGCAAATTGAACCAAATTGATTTACGTTTTATTATCCTAATTTGTTTTCGAGTTTCACCCTCTTTTATTTTATCCACAACGGGGTCGCCACTGTAGAGGTCATGTCCCCCCGCTGGAAATGGCGGAAGTTGAAAAATTGGCGCGCGTACCCCCTACGGAAACAAGTGCGTGGCTTGGGGGGGTTAAATGTTATGTTTTCGTATTGTGGTAAATGACACAAATGAGATGTTTTGGAGTCGCCAATTTGTTTTTAGGAAAATAAGAAACCGTCTTTTGACTCCTTAGCCTTCTAACCAAAGTCTTAGTTCAGGGGCGATGGTACGAATTGGATGTGAAATGCATCCAATTTGGCCATTTTCACAAACGTCCACTACTTGCGAATTAATAAATTAATGTAAGTCAAATTGGTTCCTTTTAGAGTATGTTTAACCTAAATGTTCTCTAAGTCATTTGTAACTCATTTTCTACTTAAGTTATCACTTTTTAGCATGCTATCCAAGTTTGTTTATGATCAAAAAAAAAAAAAAAATTAAGTCAAATATATGTCCATGGGATAAATGTTACCAAATGGGCAACCAAGGTCAAATAATAAAGAATAAAAATACAAATAATTATTTTAATCCTAAAAACTAATATTGAGATTATTACTTCTTAGAATTATATGACTCAATAAAATAAAAATTAAAAAGAGAAAAATAAAGGAAAATGCAAAAAAATAAAAGAAAGAAAAATGCTGAAAAAAAAAGGACAGAATGCAAAAAAATGTCAAAAAAAAAGAAAAATAAATAAATATATACATATAAAAGAAAATAAAGTCAATATATTTAGAAAACTTAACATTTAATTATTAGTACCAAAAATTCATGGCATAAATTAAAATATATATATATAAGTGCACATAAAGATAAA
>ONZA01010526.1:18714-29209 GCA_900322205.1 Kewa caespitosa | reverse complement strand
ATATGCATACTACATCACGAAATCAAAAAATACGTGCAATCCATGTATACCTTAAGAGAAGTAAACTCGTTCACCATCCTTCTTTGCTTAGGGAGTGGAAGCTCGCTAGGTGCGGCGCGGTATGTAGAGGACCATCGAGCGAAGATAAGATAGGCTCGAGGCTGGTCACAGTGTGGCCCAAAGACGGGGAAGTGCTCGTTGAGCCATATCTGCACATACTACAAAAGTTAGAAACTCAACATAGATAGCAGAAAAAAAAAGCTTAGGGGTGAAAGAGGCATTACTTCGATCACCTTCCGAAAACCACCAAGGAGCATGTCCTTGTTCTTTATTTGATGGCATCCCTGCCTCAAATACTTCATCAGGGTCACATAGCCAGGGGCGCCCCAGTTGTAGCTGTTGATCCTCCCAAAAACCTTGAGAGCCGGCAGGTAGGAGAAGTAGAGATGGCTACCCTTGTCCGGAAACTAGGTACAAGCTAGAAGATGGGCAACAAAGACCTGAACCGCCTAGTCCAAATTCAATTGTCGAGATGCTCCGTAAGGACATCCCGACATATCGCATAAGGAACAAACCCATCGTTAGGGGTTGTCAGCAGCACAAAGTCCTCTCCAAACATGGACGTCAATCTCTCATGCTCACGAGAGAAAGAACCATCTAAGGGCAAGGGCCTGCCAGCTAAGCCTACACCGCTAACCAACCCGAAGTGCGAAGGCGTAATCGTCATCTCACCCATTGGGAGAGGGAAAGTGCCGGTCGTATCCCTAAAGCGCTCGACAAGAGAGCGCACGACCGTACAGTTCACATATTCGCAACCGCGAAGTGAACCAAACAGGGAGCCAAATGCTGTCTCCTCAAAGTAGACGATGAAGTCGTCCCCCAAGTCGCTAACAAGATTGTGGTACGTGGTGATAACCTCACCTGTACCTTTGTAACCTCTCAAGTGCGCCCTCTTCTCCTGTGAGAAGATTACGTGCATAGTATAATCAACAAAAGAAAACATGATCGGAAAAAAAAATATGGGCAATACGAAAGTAGACTTATGCATAATAACGAGCTCTTCGCGATTTTACCGAACGAAGTAACACATCCACGACATGGATAATGTTCTAAAGCCTTGAAACACAAGTCAATCTATTCATTTAGATGTTTTACAACAAGACGAACATGATACAAGCCACGACAAGTGCATTTTCCAACAACAAATAGACAAAAACTCTAAGGAGCATTTCATTAAACACTTGGCATGCGAGACTCAAAATACAAGCAATTTAAGCCCACATATACACATCACACATACATCCTGAATTCCATCCATACATCACATACATCCAAAATCTCATCCCAATTCCATCCATATATCACATACACATCATAAAAATCCATAGAATTCATAAATTTTGCAAAATACAAAGTGCAAGGTTTCGAGACTTACTGCCTTGTCCTCGCACGGTAGAACAAGTGTTCATTAGGATTGAGAAAGAGCTTCGACGGGTTCCAATGCCTCACTGGTTTTCACTCACGTCGAACAAACAAATCCTCGGCTAGAAGTTCTTCTCCTATCTTCTTCCTTTTGTACTTTGGGGCACCTACGGACCTACCACGGAAAACCTAAGCAACCGGCCCCACCAGGGCCTCCTCGTCATCGTCGCCGCCACCAATGGGACCGATAACCATCGTACAAACAAAGGGCACGAGCAAATTGAATAGTCTCTTCAAACCCATGTTCAAAACGAATTCCCACTGGTTTCGGATGAATTTCTTAGAATTAAGGAGAGATGAGGGCCGCATTCAAGCAAAGAATCGGAGTAGAAAAGCTCTAGATGAGTGGGGAAAGAAATTTGAGGAAAAATAATGGAGTCGTTCGAGACACTAAACAATTTGAGGAAATGAGAGGGAAGACGAGAGAAAACCATTCAAGAGTCGTTCGAGACACTAAACTGGGAGCATTCTGCCTCCCAGTTTAAGTCGTCCCCCAGTGATAATCAGGAATATCGCTAGGCTCCCAGCGATTTAAGCCTTATTCGCTTGGCAACCAACGAACAACGGCATTTTGTTGTGTAGCGCCGTTCAAAATTTCCCTTTATGGGCCCATTCTATTTGTTATATATTATTTAAAATATTCGATCGTTGCTTATGAACGCGGGTATCCAAACGCGGGATTTTTCCAATTAGTACAGTCCCCGAGAAAAAAATGACCCTAACGGTTAATTCATCTCTTCTGACTCGGATAGTCAATAAATACCCAAAATCACGTTCGCGGACTCGGGTAGTCAATAAATACCCAAAATTCATCTTTGCTGACTCGGGTAGTTAATAAACACCCAAAATCCATCTTTGCTGACTCGGGTAGTCAATAAACGCTCAAATGTCCTTTCAATCCATCTCAAACACATTTTCGACCTCACGATGTTGATAATCTCCTATAAACACATTTCCGACCTCAGGATGTCAATAAACTCCTCTAAACACATATTCGACCTCAAGATGTCGATAAACTCCTATAAACACATTCGCGGCCTCAAGTTGTCGATAAACTCTTCCCAAACACATTCCTGACCTCAGGATGTCGATAAACTCTTCCCAAACACATTTCCGACATCAAGATGTTGGTAAACTCTTCCCAAACACATTTCCGACCTCAAGATGTCGATAAACTCTTCCCAAACACATTCTCGACCTCAAGATGTCGATAAACACTTCCCCCATTCATATCTTGACCTAGGATGTCATTAAAAGCCGATATCATCCTCTATTAACGATAAAGGGAACATGCCCCTTAATCATATCAGCTACCCTCTCGGTAAGCTAAAGTGCAATCCACACTTGTAAAAGACATACTTTTACCTTCGGCGTTCCGCGCCTCGACCAAAGTGGGGGCTTCTGTTGACACCAAAGTAGTTCCCCCAAAACGAGCCTATGACGATGATTAATCGACGGTACAAGTCCCAGAAACTTGTAATATGCGAAATATTGAAAACCCGAAAATCCAAAAACAAAAAACAGAGTCAACCGAAGTCAAAAGGGCAAAAATGGTGAGTTCACTTCACCCTTGAAGCTTCTAGACCTTCCCTAGAATTTCTCTAGGATTCCCGGCAGAGGGGAGTTAAAATCGTTACGGACGCATTAAACCAAGGGCCAGCAATATAGGGCCAACTCGTGCCCACCACACGATTTGGCCTGTAATCGATACCCACCCAGCGAATTGATCCTTATTCGCTAGGTCAAGGGGCAATTTGCAAAGAAATTGCTGCCTGTTGGTCATTTCCTAACCATTGCCCAATTAAATGCACGGTTCAACTCCCAGCGAATTGAACCCAATTCGCTGGGTACTGATCGAAAATGAAGCAAATCGCCTGGCACCTGGCGATTTATGCCATAATCGCCAGGCCAAGGTACATTAAAATTTTGACCACTACATAAACTCATGCATGAACCCTACGTAAAAAGACACATTACGTACATATAGACACAAACACACTCATAAAACAATTAGCAACCAGAAAGTCCTTTTCTCCCAAGCTTAAGGAATTTTTCTCACATTTTTCTCACTAGGTACTTGCAGAGATGCATTCAGTCTGGTGGTTTCCAATACCATATGAGATGTTGTTCACTCAAAATGTTCCAGCTTAGTTTTGCAAATGATCTTTTCCTGTTTTGTACAACTGATAAGATCTCAGTTGGCATTTTAACTGATGGCTTTAGTTACTTCTCCTCAGTCTCTGCACTGAAGGTGAATCTCCAGAAATCACAAATCTACTTGAGTGGTGTGGATCAAAATGTTGAAAGAGAGCTCCTGCTTTTGACTGGTTTTTCTAAAGGGTCTCAACTTATGAAATACCTTGGGATATCTGTGTCCTCTAGAAGATATAGTAATTTTGACTGCAAGATGATGGTGGAAAAGATTACAAGCAGAATTGCTTCTTGGAATTCTAAAATACTTTCCTATGATGGGGGAGTGCAACTGCTGAATCAGTACTGATGGGGATATTTTTTTATTGGCTAGCAGATTTATGTTGGCAAAATGTGTGCTCAAGGAAATGGATAAGCTCGGCAGGAACTTTCTTTGGGGGAATACTGATGCTCACCGCAAAAAGGCCGTAGTTGCTTGGGTGGATATGTGTAAGCGAAAGAAGATTGGGGGGGGGGGGGGCTGGCCTCAAGAACTTGCTGATTTGGAATCAAGCTTTAGTAGCTAATCTGGTTTGGGATGTAGCTAGTAAAGCTGACAACATGTTGGTTAAATGGGTTCATTCCATTTATCTAAGAAGAAATGATATATGGAATTGGGCTATGATATGTAATGAGGAGGACAAACGGTACAATATGGTCTTGAATCCAGTCAGTTTGCCTAAATGCAATTTCGTAGCTTGGATGAAAATGAAGAGTAAGCTTCGAACTAAAGATAGATTACTGAAGTTCATGCAAGTGGAGCCTTCATGGATTTTGTGTACAGTTATTAATGAATGTGATAAGCACCTCTTCTTTGAGTGTTACTTTGCTAATGAAGTGATAAAAGGGGTTTTAGGCAAGCTGGGAGTCGACTGTGCTGGGCATAGTTTGGATGCCTGGATGAAAAAAGTTATGAGGCTCAAACCAAGAAGATGGAGGCATGTCGCTATTACTTGATTGATTAAGTGTGTGTATCAAGTCTGGAAGGAATGAGAAATAGAATATTCAGAAGTTCTTGACCAAGGAAGGATGCTGAGGGCATTATGTACAAAATTATTGAGATTTTTACCATCAAGATTAGTCATGTTTTGAGATGTAAAAGTGAGATGATGGAGCGGTTCTTATTGAGAATAGGCAATTGATGTTAGTCTCTAAAAGGGAGCCAGTAGAGAGTGGTTAATGAAGTTTGTTGTTTGTTTATTTTTGTTTATGGTAATATACAAAATTTTTACATTTGACCAAAAAAAATTGATCATTTGCCTGTTAAGTGTATGTCTCTTTCAATTGACTAAACCATTGAAATTGTTTTATAAAAGGGGAACATGATCAGGTCATATACAAACAAATTTGATCGTTTCAATCGTCCTTGGATTTACTATAAAAAAAATTATAATACGGTTGGGTTTATGAAGCCCGAATTAGTCAGCCTCGCAGGCAGATCGTGCTGTTGTTAGCCTCAATGTCGTCTCGTGGATAGATGTTGCAATTGCTTTTTGTATTTAACGCTTTTTGACGATAGTTAGTCCATAAGCGTATTTCTCACTCAATTGGCAAAACAAATGAAACAATTTTTTCAATTTGGATCCCGTTCTTGGTAGATATAACATTATTTGATGATTTCAACCATAATCGGCTTTCAACTAAAAAAAAATTCAGTCGCAATTTCTTTTCATGTTCATCACTTTTTATTGATTGATACTCTTTTAAGCCAATTTTTCTTTCAATTGATAAAGCAATTGAATATATTTTATAAATTTGGATCTCGTTCTGGTCAGTTATTGTTTGTTCATTTTCAGCCAGGGCCCCTCTTCAGCACATGGACTCCCTCAGCCCATTTATTCCTACACCTCGTCTGACCCCCATGGTAACTCCTCGGGGCAATCCCCTTCGTCAGCCCATGAGCCATTGAAGACAACTTATTCGTGTGGGTGCCCTTAACCCCCTTCTCCTCCCCTCACTCTCCAAGCTTTCGGCGGTTGACCCTCGTCCTCCTTCGGGGGAAGGACGAGACACTCCCTGGATGAGCTTACTTAGGGCCTCGTCTCCCCTCTTGGACGAAGGGTCCGGGAGAGGGGTGAGGTCGACACCCTGATGAGCAATGGGAGAAGAGATTAAGGGGTACACAGCCGAGAGGTGCTCTCATCCCCCGTAGAGGACAACCCATTGAGGAGGAGAACTTATGGATGATTCCAAAAGATCCTAAGGATGACACATGCTATGCACGTGCTTTGACTTGATTGGCCGCCCTCATGGCTCATTCCTTCTCTAGCCCAAGGAAAGGAATGTCCACGTGGTGCCTCCTAAGTGGACAAGCTACAACCCTTGCATCACCTAGAGAATGTCTATAAATAAGAAGCATGCACACCTTTCAAGGGTTAGAAACAGATTATTCATTAAGATAACTGATTAATTAGCTCATTCATATTCTCTCTCTAGAGCATTCAAGTCTTTCCCCATTTCAAAGAAAGATTTGGCTGCCTTAAAGAGCATTCTATTTGCTCCTTTGGGCAAACCCTTTTTTCTTGAGAACCCTCTTACTTACTTGATCATCGGAGGACCGCTCCCCGGACCACGATGGGGGCAGTTCACATGCGTTTCTTGTGTAGGCAACCAACCTCCGATGAGCCACGTCACTATCCATCTCATCTCATATGACGGAAGCTTTATAACCCATCGAGTCTTCAAAGGACCACTCTCCATACCTAAAAATCACCCGTAAGTTTTGGAGTACTCTGTGTGGAGTGGCCATCAAAAATTGTATGAGATTGAGAAACAAAAAACACATTCAAACACCTGAACTAGATACGACAAATTCAATATCAAACCGCGAAGGAGACCAGTCACCTTCGTACGCTGGGGGACAATGTAGTACCCATCCCCTTGTCACGTAGGAAGAATAGGAGGCCTTATAGGCCAACATCTTGGGATACATGCACAAGATGTTCACGACCCTCAAGGAGAACATCTTGCACCACGTTGGGATGATGAAGAACCGGGACGAAGGCACTTCGAAGAACACAAATGAGCGCTCAAAAAGCAAGCAGGACCTTGAGTCACGGACCACCTAAGTGCTAAAGACCCCTCACTTTAGCTCGAGCGGTTCCAAGACCTCCGTTTAAAGGTCCAGGAGTAAGTTGAAGGCCTCCAAACGAAGCGAGATAATGAAGATACCCGAAAAGTCGAGAAGAACCATGGATAAGCTACAACACTCCATCGAAGCGATGAAGAAGAGGAGGAGAGCAGCCGAGGGGGAGGTGGAGAGCCCTTAGAGGGCAGATGTTATGGAGATAATCCGGTGTAGATAGACCGAGAGGTTGCACGGGCAGCGAGGGCATGTGATGACCAGCCTAGGGCCGAGGGACTATGACAACATCACGAAGAGTTTCAGGGGATTGGAGATAAGCCCGGATCTTACCATGAAAGGTCCCCTTCTGCGAAGAGATCATGGCATATCCCTTGAACCTGACCTCTCGGACCAGGAAGATGAAGAAGTATAGAGAAATGAACTCTCCAAGTGAACTCCTGATGGCCTACGAGGCCGCGATGATGACGCATGAGCAGAACTATGCCACATACTGCTGACACTTCGTCGGGACTTTGGGAGGAAGAGCCCTTTGGTGGCTAGATAGCCTCCCTTATCACAACATCAACGGCTTTGACGAGCTCTGCTGCGTCTTCATGGAAAACTTCATGACCTGCGAGAAGACCGAGAAGTGCTTGGTAGACCTCTTTGACATCGTTCAGGAAAAGAAAGAGCCAATGAAGGACTACGACAAGTGTTTCAACAATGAATGTCTAGAGATCACAATGCTCAACCAGACGATAACATACGTCAAGGGCATCATCAAGGGATGCGAGATCTTAAAAGATTTTGAGCATATGAAACTGAAGAAACGAGAGAAGAAGAATGACAATAAGTCAACGAGCCTGTCAAGAAATGAAAGTAGAAAGGCTGAAACATTAACCGTCGAGAAACCGCTTGTCAAAAGGAAGGGGTTAGGAAGAAGATGAGGTCGAAGCGGATTAAAAGGGCGGGGGAAACCTGAAAGTGAAATGCCACAATGCTACTACCCGAACCTACCCAGATGAAGGAAGGCACAAACAAGAGTTACTTATTTTCCCAATCCCACAAAGAGCATGGGCATAGTACGAGGTACTGCCGAAAGCTGGGCTCACACCTTGAAAAATTGGCCCAAGAAGGACAACTTAATTATTTTCCTAAAAGACAAGAGTACGAACGCCATCCCACCTCGCCAGGGGGAAGCAGCCGAGTCCATAGCCTCAAGGTCGTCTTCGGACTCCTACAAGGTGGCTGTCATCTCAAGTCGCCCGACAAGAGGTGGTCTTACAAACAAATCAAGACGAGCCCATCTCAGATCCCTTTACCAAATCATGTTGATCGAGGAAGTTCCCAAGTTTTGGAAACCCAGTACCTTCGACAAGATGGACATGAAGCCACTCAAATTCCTCACGACGATCCCCTCGTCATTGAAATAAAGATAGCCAACACGTTGGTAAAAAGATTCACTTGTAGACACGAGAAGCTCGATCTATGTAATCACAGCTAGTTGCCTCATGGACCTCGGTTACACTTCTGACAAAGTAATACAAGCAGTCACCCAGTAATAGGTTTCGGCGGAAACCAAGTCCTAGCGATGGGAAGTATCCAACTCCTAATGATGAGAGGGCCAAAGATCGAAGCCAGACATGTTGTCTCAGAATTCCTTGTTGTCAACGTCTGGCTCTCATAAATTGTCTTCCTCGAACGACCAACCCGGAACAAAATCAATGGGATGCCAAACACGATGTTGCTCACATTGAAGTTTGATAAGGATGATGAAGAAGTAGGGAAGTTCCTTGATGATCAGAAGGCAGCCAAAACCTACTACGTCCAATGCCTAAGCAACAAGAATATCATCTCAAAAAGACACTGCCACCCGCTGAGACCAAGACCTTGGTTCCCGCCGAGAACAGTTCAAAGAAGAGAAGGAAGGAACCCCCCAACGAAAAAATCATTGTGAAGATAGAAGATGCCACCCCGACAAAAGAGGAAAAGGGGAAGGAAGTACACTGTCTCATGGTAGACAACTTCCCACAAAAAATTGACGATGCAAAGATTGAAGAAAGAGAAAGAGCCACCCCCTTGGGGGAGAAGGTGGAGGTCATTGTGGACTTTCTTGTTCACAGTGAGTCACATACCTCGGTGACAAGCTGGACGAGGCCACCAAAGAAGGGTTGATGAACCTCATTCAAGAGTATAAAGATACCTTTGCCTTTGGCCAAGACCAGATGCCCGGTATCGACAGATCTCTTATTGAACACAACCTTGTCATAAACCCCAAGCTTAAATGTGTTAAGCAGAAGAAGAGATATCTAGGTGAAGAGCGAAGCCGAGCTGCATCGGTAGAGGTCAAGAAAAAATTGGAAGCCGGTTTCATAAGGGAATACGAATTCCCTAAGTGGCTTGCAAATGTTGTAATAATGAAAAAGGCGACGGGAAGCTGGAAGATGTGGGTCGATTACACCGACTTGAACATAGCCTGCCCGAAAGACCACTTCCATCTCATGTGGATAGACAAGCTCGTTGACTCCACCAAACTCCTAAGCTTCATGGACAACCAAGTCTTCATGAAGAAGAAGGATAAGAGCTCGATGACCTTCATCACCGATGATGGTGTTTTCTGCTATACAAGGATGCCCTTCGGCCTGAGAAATAATGATCCAGAGGCTCGTCCAAAAGGTCTTCGGAGGGCAAAGTGATTGAAACATCGAAGCCTATGTAGACGAACTCAACACAAAAAGTGTGAAGTCCTCCAACCATGTGGAAGACTTGAGAGAGACGTTTTAGAATCTAAGGAGAAATAAGATGAAATTCAACCAAAAGAAATGTGTCTTCCTTGTGAGAGGAGGAAAGTTCCTAGGATTCATTGTCTGCGAAAGAGGCTTCGACGCAAAACCAAAGAAAGTAAAAGCCATGATCGACATGGAGACCCCCAAGGGCTTCAAGGAGGTACAAAAAGTAACCAGGTGCATCGCAGCACTTGACCGGTTCATCTCTAAGTCAGCCAATAAGTGTGCACATTTCTTCTTGGCACTAAGGAAGGGGATGGGACTTGGGTGGTGCAACGAGGCCCAAGAAGCGTTTGAAAAGTTGAAGCTATACCTAGGTTCCATGCCCAAGATAGCCTCCCCAAAACCTGTAGAAAGAATCTTCCTCTACCTCGCTGTCTCTGACAGGGTCATTGCCTTGGTCCTCGTCAGAGAAGAAGAAAAGAAACAAGTGCCCGTCTACTTCACTAGTCATACCCTATTGTTAGCCGAGTTCAGGTACCCTGTAGGGGAGTAGTTTTCCCTTGGTGTTCTCATCAGCTTTCAAAATCTTAGGCCCTACTTCAAGGGCCATCCCATAACTATTCTGATGAATCAACCATTGAAGAAGATACTAGGCAAACTGGATTCAGCTGGGAGAGCACTGAAGGACAATGTCCTTCAGTCAAGGTGCGAGAGACTTGGGATTACTAATTGAGATAGGGATTCAAATGACTTAGGATCGTTGTAACGTGTAGCTAGATGCCTCTCACAACCTTTCGGGTCAATGGACATTGAGCTCAAATGCTAAGTGCCATTGATTCTTAAGAAGCGCACAAAAGTAGATTGATGACTGTCACAAGTATGGTGCAATAGGTTTGTCCAAGGAACGGATCTTTGTGACCAAAGATGTAATGGACCAAGGTAAAGGGAACAACTCCCTCCATTGTGTTAAGGCCTTTTGGGCCAGGCCCAAAACGGCGCATAACACATGGCCCTTTTAGGGTATTATTCT
>ONZA01010523.1:36442-47081 GCA_900322205.1 Kewa caespitosa | reverse complement strand
ACTCAAATCTCAAGGAAAGGAGTACAAAAAGGAGGAACTGATGAGGAAAATTCTTACAAGCATGCTGTAGGGGCCACGGCCCTCCCGTTGAAAATGGTGGAAGTTGAAAATAAGGTGTACGTCTCCACACGAAAATTGGTGCGTGTTTTGAGGATTTATGTCATGCTTTGTGTTATGTGCTAAATGGCACAAATGTGGTATTTCTGAAGTCGCCACTTTGTTTTTAGGGAAACAAAGAAACCATTTTTTGACTCCTCGATCTTATGACCAAAGCCTAAGTTCGATGGTGATGGTACGAAATGGATGTCGAATGCACCCAATTCGTCCGTTTTTACAACGACCACTACTTGTGAAATTTAAAGCTTACGTAAATTGATTTGGTTCCATTCATGTCATTTTTAACTTAAATGTTGAACTAAGTCACTTGCAACTCATATTAATTTAGGTTATCACATTTTAAACATGTATCCATATTAATCCATAATCAAAATATAAAGCCAAAAATATGTCAGTAGGAGGGTTGTTACCGAATGGGAAACCAAGGTCAAATATAAAGAATAAATTAAACAAAATGAAAATTAAAGTCATTAATCCTAAAAGGCAATATTGGAATTAATACTTTTTCCATTTTGACGACTTAATAAAAATAAAGAAAATAAAAAAGAAAGGAAAAAAAGAAAATGTAAAATGCACAAAGAATAAAAAAAGGGGAAAAATGAAAAATGAAATTAAAAATGAAACCCAAATAACAAGAAAAAAAATGAAAAAAGTGGAGCTAATAAAAAAGAATAAATGCCAAAATATAAAAAAAAAACAGTGAAAAAAAGTGGAGCAAATAAAAAAGAATAAATGCCAAAATATAAAAAAAAACAGAAAATAAAATTCATTTTATTAGAGAAAATAACATTGAGTTGTTATATCCCTAAATTTATGACATGAAAAGCAGAAAATTATATGTACATAAAAATAATAAAATGTGAGTCAAAAATCAAAGAAAATAATATTGAGAGTATTATTTCCTCTAATTTCATGACATAAAAAGAGAAAACAAAATAAAAGAATAAAAATGAGGAAAAAGTAAGAAAACCCCACTCAAGACGATCATTTGGGTTTAGGATTCTCGGGAGCCTACCTTAGGTCTGGAATTTCTTTGAACTTTCTAGTACGCAAAATTTGTGGTTTTGTAGATGTGTTTTGCTTTTTTGCAAGGATGTGTTTGTAGTTTTTGTACTGTGGATAAGTATGAGAAAGTATAAGTAAAATGCTCAAAGTATTTAGGATTAGAGTTTATGCTTTCTGATTTTTGTCCTTTGCATTATGTTTGTGTATGGGTTTTTGTAAGGGTGGCTTCCTCATTTGCCGATGTGCAAATTTAATGCACCATTGGCCAGCGAATATGGTGATATTCGTTGGGCCATAGAGTGAATATGAATATATTCACTAGGTTTAGAACAAATATGGGCATATTCGCTTGAAAATGAAACGAATGCCTGGGAGAAACGGTCAGGACAACTTAATAGTCAGCAATAATAAGGAAAATTCACCTTATTGCCTAGCGAATATGTGTATATTCGCTGAAGGCCAATCGAATTTCGTGATAATCGCTGGTGTTTGAGCCCATTTTCCAAGGGCCATGTTGACCGTTGATCGTAGCTTCTTCTAGGGGCATTTCTGACAATTCTCTACTCGTAAGGCATCCCCAGGAAACGTCAGCCCATTCCCAGGGGCCGGACAAGGAGGACCATGACCCTCCACGAGGAAGATAGGGAGATTTGATGGGTCTTTTCCAATATACTCGTCAGACATGGACATTTCTACTAAGGGAATGGTGCGCTATGGTGTGTAAAGGCCTAAGAGCCGGCCGGCCCGGTGGGGCGCCGTCATCCAACCCTAGCTAGGGTTTGGAGGATCAAGACCCTATAAAAGAACCTGCACACATCCCAAGAATGTATGCACAGAATATTCTCTCATTAATTACATATTTATTGCGCTTCACTCTCAGCATTAATTCTCAAAGTGCTCAACTCCGAAGTGCATACCTACACTTTCTATTTGTCACTCGGCCTCTCACGTGGCCGAACCCTTCATTAGTTATCTCGAGCTGATTTAGGCATTGAGGAACGAAACCCTGGACCTTGCCAGGGGCAGTTCATGTGTTCTCTCTTTGCAGGTCACCTCGGACTAACATGGAGTACCTCTGAGATTCTCACTCCTCAAACAACCATAAACATTTCGACCCTTTGTGTTTCAAGGGACCACTTTGACGCCTAAAATCCCCCGAAACATTTGGCGCCGTCTGTGGGGAGTGGTTAGTTAAAAGTTGCATGAGATTAGGGAATAGCAAGCACATTCAAACACCTTCTCTAAACCAAGACATGTCTCATCACAATTCGGCCTCTGCCAGCTTGTCAAGGAGGAACCCCCCTCCACCTCCCCCTCCAGTACCAGTTACTCGGGACGAGCTCGCTGCTTTTCAAAAGAACATCCTAGAGGACATGCAAAAGATGTGCATGACCTACGAGAGATGATTCGGGGAAACAAGGAACATGAAAAAGGAACGAAGAAACCTGCTCCAAACACCCCTAGCCCCGAGGGACGAGATAAGTCAAAGTTCACTCAAATACTGAAATCCCCTCCCTTACACTTCAACCAATCGGGCTCCTCCGACTCCCACCCCAAGAAGAGAAATTAGGGAGATAAGAGCAAGAGCAACAGATCTGTTGGGAGATCGGGAAAGGCTAAGTCGGACCTACGGCATGAACTCGATAGGATCTGACGAGAAAAGTCACGGAAGGAGAATGATGAGGAAACGAACGACCTTAGGCACTTCCTGAGGTTCAGAGAAGCATAAAAAGAAAAAGAAAGTAGGAAGCGAGAAAAGTACTACAGATCCCTGGGAGGCTATCGCGAGCCCTCCAGGAAGTGCTTAGATCTTGGAGATACCTCGGATCTGAACATGCGGGTACCATTCAACGAAGAGATCATGGAGTACCTGATCATTATGAACGTGAGGATAGGAAAAATCAAGAAGTACAACGGTATTACCTCTCCAAGGAACACATACTAGCATATGATGCAGCTATGATGACCAAAATACGAAATGACACAAGCATGTTCCGTCACTTCACGGGAATTTTAAAGGGCCGAGCTCTGAAGTGGATGAATCATCTACCTCGTAACAGCGTGCATAGTTATGAAGAGCTGTGCAAAATCTTCATGGAGAATTTCATGACGTGCGAGAAAATGGAGAAGTGTTCTTAAGACCTCTTCAACATTACCCAGGGAAAGAACGAGTTCATGAAAGACTACGACAAGAGGTTCAACGATGAATGCCTGGACATAACAAAGCTAGACCCCGTCATAGCCTGCACGACGCACATCAAAGGCATTGTAAAAGGCAGCGAAATCCTTCAAGACTTCGAGAGGGACAAAAACTGACCCTAGCTCATGTCCAAGCATACTCGTCAAAAGTCTTCACTGCCTGGGAAAGATCGGGTATAGACATGGTGACTGGAAACTACCAAGTCGACAAGTTCAGAGAAGGCTGAGGAGCTCGACATCGAAAGCACGACAGGTAGAAGGCAGAAATGTTGAGTGTTGAGAAGTCAAAATTTAAAAAGGGCGGGGCAAACCGCAATAAAGGGGGATGAGTCGGAGCAAAGAACCAGTTCGACATGAAAACTCTAGAAAGCCCGGCGGTAAACAAGATCCTCAACTGCAATCAGGAAGAAGTCCTGGCGAAAATAGGCCCCAATATGCTACCTGACCCGAACCCCATGAATGAGAACAACAGCAAGAGCTACTTCTTTTGCCACTACCACAATGCCAACGGGCATAGCATGAGGTACCGTCGAGAACATGGCAGCCACCTGGAGAAGTTGGCAAAAGATGGCAAAATCAACCCTTTCTTGAAAGATCCGGCTACTACCTCCACACAGCTAGACCAGGGGGCAGGAGACAGTCCCACCTCAGCCTCAAATTCTTACGAGGCCGCAGTTATCTCTGGTGGTCCGGCTATAGGAGGAGGAGTAACCAACAAGGCGAGACGAGCTCATCTTCGATCCCTCGACCATATCTTGTTGGTCTAGGAATTTCCTAAGTTTGGGAAACCCATCTTCTTTGATGAAAGTGATGTCCAACCTCTACAGTACCCCCATGATGATCCCCTGGTCGTAGAAGTAAAGATCGTGAGTACTTTGGTAAAAAGAGTGCTTGTAGATATCGGGAGTTCAATTGACTTCATCACTTATGGGTGCCTGAAGGACCTCAATTTTCCAGCTGAAAAGGTAGTACCCATTACTTATCCCATGGTGGGTTTAGAGGAAATCAGGTCCTTCCACTGAGAAGCATCCAGTTACACCTCAGGCTAGGAGCCAAGAATGAATCAAGGCATATCGTCTCCGAATTCCTTGTGGTCGACGTGCCGTTGGCATACAATGTATTGCTCGTCAAGCCCTCCCTCAACAAAATCAATGCACATATCATCATGGTGCTGTTAACAATGAAATTCCACCGAGATGACGGCGAAGTCGGGAAAGTGTGTGGAGACCAAAAAACAGCCCAATCTTTCTATGTACAATGCCTCAGCAAAAGTTCTCTTGAAGTAAAAGAGGTCCCCGTAACAAGCCTAGCATCGGAATCAAAGAAGAGAAGGAGGGACAACACTGTGGTGCTTGAAGCAAAGATCCAAGAAGAAGAAAAGACCCAACCAAAAGACAAAGGAAAAGACGTCCGGTGCTTGATAATAGATGTCCCTTCATCCGAACTACTTGATGCAAGAATTGAAGAGCAGGAAAGAGCCTAACCCTAGGGGGGTAAAGAGAAGGTCATCCTAGACCCAACTCGTTTTGAGCGTGTCACATACCTCAGTGACGAACCCGGCGAGTCTACTAGGGCAGAGATTTCCTCGCTGCTTCGGGAGTACCAGGACGTGTTTGCCTTTAGACTTGACGAGATGCCCGGGATCAGCAGAGCTCTCATGGAAACCTCGAGATCAACCCAAAGCTAAAACCGGCAAAACAAAAGAAGAGGCACGTCGTGGATGAGCGAAGTTGAGCCACCACCGTAGAAGTATGGAAACTCCTAGAAGCAGGTTTTATCAAGGAGTGCAAATACCCAAAGTGGCTCACAAATGTGGTCATGGTTAAAAAGGCGAACGAGGCATGGTGAATGTGTGTACATTACACTGACCTCAACAAAGCATGTCCGAAGGACCATTTCCCTCTGCTTCGGATTGACAGACTGGTGGATTCCACGAGTAGTCATGAGTTGCTAAGTTTCATGGATGTTTTTTTCCGGGTACCATCAGGTCTTCATGAGCAGAAAAGACCAAAGCTCCATAGCCTTCATCACTGACAAAGGAGTATTCTAGTATAAAATGATGTCGTTCGGCTTAAAAAACACAGCAGCCACTTTCCAGCGTCTAGTCCAGAAAGTCTTCAAGTACCAAATCAGCAAGAATTCGGAAGCCTTTGTTGATGATCTATTCATAAAGAGCGCCAAGTCATCCAATCATGTGGACAACCTGAAGGAGACTTTCGAAACCCTCAGGGAAAATCAGATGAAACTAAACCCCAATAAATGTGTATTCGGGGTGCATGGTGGAAAATTCCTCGAATTCATGGTCAGCGAAAGGGGAATCAATGGAGACCCAGAGAAGTTGCAAGCTGTCAGAGAAATGGAGCCTCTGAATGTGCCCCAAACGTCCAAAAACACACAAGATGCGTAGCCGCACTGAATCACTTCGTATCCAAATTAGCAAACAAGTGTGCTCCTTTCTTCAAGACCTTGAGGAAGGGAACCAAGTTTTTATGGGGGCAAGAAGCCCATGATGCATTTGAGAAGCTAAAGTCCTACCTCGGACACCTGCCTCGGATTTCCATCCCTAAGGCAGGTGAGCGGTTGTTTCTTTACCTCGTAGTGTTAGATAAAGAAGTTGCTTCAGTAGTAGTCAGGGAAAATGATAGAGTACAAGAGCTACTCTCAGATTATAGTCCTCACCAACCAGCCCCTATAGAAGCTGCTGAAAGGCCCGAATCCGCTAGTATAGGGTCCAAATATGGGCTCACGAACTGACGAACTATGATATTATCTACGAAACACGGAGAGCAATCAAAAGCCAAGCCTTGGCCAACTTTGTCATCGATTTGACACCTTTGGACCATGTCCCAAAGGTCTAGGCCGAACAACGGTCCATGAGCGTAGATGCATCATTCTGCAAGGCTGGAAGCGGAGCCGGGATAGCGATTTCCTCTCCCGAAGGAGACACATTTGAATACACTGTAAGATTCAAATTCCAGGCCTCTTATAACGAAGCAAAGTATGTATCTCTCCTCAATGGCTTAGCTTTAGCCCGTGCTGTAGGAGCTCAGAAGATATAGATCAAAATGGACTCACAGTTGGTAGTTTCCCAAGTAGATGGGAATTACGAAGCCAGGGGGGATGGGATGAAGGCCTACCTTGTGAAGGTCTGAGATGAAGTAAGAAGTCTCGAAGACGTAGCCATGGAACATGTGCCCAGACTAGAGAATAGTCACGCCGATGCACTGGCGAGGTTAGCTAGTTCGTCCGTCGAAGATTTGCATAGAAACATCTTTTGGGCAGAAATTGAGAAGCGCAGCATCTAGGACGGGGTGACCATGAACATCCTAGACAAATTCGATGGCTGGATGGACCCCATTAGCTCGTAGTTCCGAAATGGGACTCTACCAGAGGACCTAAAAGAAGCCTGAAAGATGAAGAACAAGGCAAAATGGTTCGTCCTCCAGAATGGAATTCTGTACAAAAGAAGCTTCACCCATCCTCTCCTCAGATGCATATTGCGAGGTCAAGGGCAAGAAGTTCTTTAGAAAACACACTATGGGATTCACGGAGCTCATCAAGGAGCGAGAACAATCGCACACAAAGTACTTCGTCTAGGATTCTACTAGCCCACCCTTCAGGGGAACGCAGTGGAAATAGTGAGAAGATGTGACAAGTGCCAGTACTTTGCACCTATACCCCCACCTTTCCGTTAGTGGGGCATGGATATTTTAGGACCTTTCCCCCCAGCAGCTGGTCAGCTGAGGTTCGTCATAGTGGCTGTTGACTACTTCACAATGGGTGGAGGCCCGAGCTGTGAAGAACACTACAATCACCGATGTAAGAAAGTTCATCCTGAAAAGCATCCTCACACAATTTGGGGCACCTCGAAAGATCATCTTCAACAACAGACGATAGTTTGATACCCAAAAATTAACCAACATCTTAGAAGAGAATGGAGTAAAAGCCAGCTCCACAGCTGTAGCCTGGCCCTAGACCAATGGACAAGTAGAATCCAGCAACAAAACCCTAATGACCGGGCTTAAAAAGAAACTACATGGAGCTAGAGGATTATGGGAAGGAAAGATGATTGAAGTACTCTGGGCCTCGAGAACTACTGAGAAGGCCATCACGGGAGAAAACCTGTTCAACTTGGTGTATGGCTCAGAAGCGGTCCTCCCGATTGAAATTCTAAAAGGAAGCCCAAGGGTGGAACACTTCGATGAAGAGAAGAATTCGGAAGAGCTAAGGTACTGACTACACCTCTTGCCCAAAGTTAGAGGAGACGCCCTCCTACGGGCCAAAGTATACAAGCAAAAGATGACTAGCGCGTTCAACCGCCGAGTCAAGATAAAAAGATTCCATGTGGGAGACCTCGTGCTGCGAAATATGGAATTCGTCGGAAGTCAAAACAAAGAAGGAAAACTCACGCATAACTGGGAAGGCCCTTACAAAGTTACCGAAGTGATAGGGCCAAAGATGTACCGCCTCAAAGCATTGGAGGGACGAAAAATTCCGACGTCATGGAACATCAACAAACTACTTCGTTTCTATGTCTAAAGAGCTCATTGGAGGTCATTCTCTTTCATTTCCGGGGTAGGGTCCCCCAAAAAGCTATTTGTGTTCCTTTTAATTTGAGGAACTTGTCCTGGAGCTACCTCAGGATCGGCACCTCTTAAAAGCCAAGAATAAAGAGTTCATTCCCAAATTATAATCTCCGCTTGTGTCAATTCACTGACAACACCTAACGAAGTCCTATCACGAGGACTGCCTAAAAAGCAGCTTCTCATAACGTGGGCAAGCATACAAACTACTTTGAGTCGGGTTTGAAGAGAAAAAAAAAATAAAGTTTGGACCGCAAACATCTCAGTATGCTACCGAATAAGTTAGCTCACAATTAAAAACGTCCCACCTCGGGGGCAAATAAGGGAAATAACCCACCCCTTCATCAACATGGACGATAAACCATCACACAAACTTATCCGAATTCAGATAATATGAACTCAGCTATTTATTTAAGTAGGGGCATGATTGGGGGAAACACCCCGAGCTGTGCCAGAAACAAACACCACGGTTTTATTTTTAATACTTAAACAAACACTTCAATGAAATAAAAAGCTCGGAATTCGTATTAGAAATGACGAAGAGAGAGAGAGAACTTATTCATTAAGATTAGGCAAGATGCCTTAACATTACAAATTACAAAGCCAAAGCAATTATAAAGAAGGAAAAATCCAAAAAGCTACGGCCGACGAAGCAGCAGACGAAGTACCCAAGACCACTCATGGGACAAAGGGACAACCTACACATTACCACGTACAATATGATGAAAACAATTTTATAGCATGAAGGGAACAAGTCGATCGACCTACTACCATGTCCTATGTAACACACTGAGCTCCACCAGATCTCTCATGGAACACGGAAGCCTGCCCATTACCATGTGTTCATGCAATGAAGAACAACCTCGAAGGTAACACAAGGAATGAGCAAGACAACACATTACCATGTTCATATTTTGTGAGAGGCCCACTTGGATGACCTCGGCTGGCCCTACTACTCGGCCTCATCATCCTCGGTTGCTGATGACTGTGGCTGAAGAGCCTCGTTATGCTGGTCCTTGGGACGCATCATGAAACATTTTACACAAGTAGAGTGGGAAGGTTTGAGGTTAATGGCATCATCCAATCCGACCAAGGGATTAGAACTAGACTCCTCCCGCGAAGAGTAGGCCAGAATCACCTTCAACTTGGCCCTTATCTCCTAGGCAGCATCCGAACCTTGGGGGTGTTCGACGTGGTTTACCACCATGACAGCTCGGACAGCCTTAAAGCCAGCAGCCGACCCAAAGACCTCCATGAAGGCTTCCTCTAGCTGGCCCTCCTTCTTCTTGGCCGCATCATTCACCTCCTAACAAAGGGAGGTTACCTTGGCGACCTTCTTTGAGATCTCGACCTGAGCTCCCTTGGCCCTCTCCAGGTTCGACTTAGCCTCAGCCTCGACTTTCTTTAGCAGAGCCCTTACCTTGGCGAGCTCCTCCTCCTGGGCCTTCTTCACGGCAGCCGCTGCCTCCTTGGAAGCGTGTTGAAGCTCGGATGAGTGAGCCTTCAAGCGGTCCTTAGCATTCTGCAACTGGGCTCTAAGGTCAGCATTCATTGAGTCATAGTAGACATTGGAGAGGTACACTTGAGATAAGAAGAGGTTATTCACTATGTAGTGGTCGAAAATCAAGCTTACAGATCGGATGACAAACCTGGTTGGCCGACTTCAGCGCAATTCTTCGAGTTACCCCCGGACTCATCTCCATGTTGGCGAGGTCCTCAATGGGGATGAAGTGCTTGGTGGTGTAGTTCACCAAATTTTCCTTCCCCTCCTTAGTACACTGAAAGTACACTAGGAAGGGATGCACCCCATCCGGCAGCTCCTTCTCGACATTGAAGATGATCTTTATCGACATGTCCTTCCGACCATGCTCCTCCTCAATTTCTCCTCCGGTGCTTTCCTTTTGGATTTATCCTTGGCGAAAGGGGAAACCTTCTTCGCACCCCCTTAGTCGAAGTTGACCTCGACTTCGACTTGACTAGAGGCTTCTTCGAAGAAGTCTCGAGGAGGTTAGCCACCATTTTATCTACCTCATCGAAGATGAGGATCGTAGCAGGGTCAGCCGATGAGTTGCCTCTTGACCTCAAACCCTCAGCAAATGAGGAGGCCTTCTTCCTTTTGGGCACCCCGGTCAGCACGGATTGCATACAAAAAAAGGGGTCAAATCAATAACAAAGTTGTCAAAAACATGGGGGATATTTACAAATACTCAAAGAGTTAAGAAGCTCCGCCACCTCGACCTTGAGGTCCTCATCCATCCTTGTGTGGACCTCAGCTGTGGAAGTCTTCCCCAACAAGTCCTGACTCTCCCCGACCTCCTTGAGGGTTTCCATCGAGACTTTTGCAAAAGAATAAAGGAGTGACAAAGGGAGCAAGGAAGGAAAAACGAATTAATGAAGATAAAATGCTAAAGTACCCAGGCTCCACTTCTGGCTTACCCCAATGAAGACGAGGAAGTCCTCATCTCCTAGCCACCTCTGCGTTGGCTGCCCATACAGGGGCATCTTCACCTGAACCTTGGTCCCCTGCTGCCCCCTCTTCATCTCCCACCAGAAATACTTCTATACATTGTGGTTAGCCTTGGAGGGACGACCTCCCTAAAGGAATATGTCCTACAGTCAAGGTGCAAGAAACTTAAGATTACTAAGTGAAATAGTGATTCAATTGACTAAGGATCGTTGTGATGTGTAGCTAGATGCCTCTCACAACCTTTTGGGTCAATGGACATTGAGCTCAA
>ONZA01010523.1:13894-23939 GCA_900322205.1 Kewa caespitosa | reverse complement strand
GACCCAGCACTCCCCCAATTTCAAATTCCGAGCTTACCGACTCAGTTGCATTCCACTGGGGAATGCCCCATGTAACCTCGTCTGGCAAAGGCATAGGAAGACGAAGAATTCCTTCCAGCCGTGGTTTGAACTAGGGCCGGGTGGCCCCACCATGGACTCTGGTTTTTTTTGTAAAGTGAAAAAACCCCTCGTATGTGTTTCTCAGGGTGAGGTCCTTCATGATGGTTAACCAATGCCCTCGGGTCGCTAGACCTTGTGCACCTTGCAGTCCGCAATAAAGTATGAGACCCTCATTCAACGTTCGATGCCAGCTGGTTAGGAGCAAAATCGTAGTCCTGCAGTAGAGAGAGTGTGAAAGGGTAGAAGGGCACCCGAAACCCGGCCTCACTCATCAGCTTGCTTGTCGAGATAGAAGATCTTGGCGGCCTCATCACCTTTCCACTTGTACCCGACGTCACCAAATTTATGTTATTTGGGGACCCGAACATCCCCGTCATCAAGGCCACCTCACTATCCTGGATATTCCAAGAGCACGTGATCTCCTCCGCCGGCCTCATATTCTTTTTCGGAGGATCCGAGCTTGATACCTTGGTTGCCATTACCACTCTGCGATCAACAAGGTAGGGTGTTCGGCAGGCAATAGTGACTTCAGAGGACGAAGGGGTTGCTGCCAGTGCTGGAGCCCGGCACATAAGACAACAAACAAAACAAGGAAAAATAAAATCAACGTACTGGGGGACGAAGCAGAATCGGGACTTTTAGAAAAAATGGCCCTTCGCCTCCTATGAGGGCGAGTGGAGACAGGCTCGACGGACGGCGATGCAGACTCGTCCTTGAGATCATGAGGCTGCCTTTCTGCAGACCTCTTAAGATGAGAAGTACCTCTTCGGCCTACTGATTTCCTTTTCACTGATCTCCGAGCCTGCACCGGGACCGTCGAGCTCGCCGGTACATTAGGCATCTCATTTCCTTTAGAGGGTTCACTACTACAAGGGGTGCAAGGCTGCGCAGAAGGAGAGGGTTCAGCACATTTTCCCCTCCAAGGTGGTTTATACCACGTCCAACGGTTAAAGGGGTTGGGATTACCGTAGATACTCCTCCATTCTTACCCGAATGCCTAAAGCTTCCTCGCATCCAATTCTACCTCGTGGCAGTGAAAAGCTTTCAATGGGAGTTGGTTTTCTATAGTCTCACCTTGGTCAAGAAGACGGGCTACTTTCTCACTCTCTATGGATTCTAATGTCTTAATGTACCCAGCTTTCCGTTTCTTGATTTCCCCCAAGATATCCCGCTCCCCTTGAGCCGGACTACCAGAAGCAAATCTTGAAGGCCGAATAGACATAATTCAAAGAAAAAGATTCGAAAAGAGAGATTGAAAGGAACGAAATGTTACCTGGAAGGTATAAAACCTTGACTGAAGGAAAAAAGATCTGGTCGAAGTAGTTGAAGATTGGAAGCTGAGGTACTTGAAGATTAAAAGGTGAAGTACTTGAAGATCAGGCTCCGAAGAACTTGAATAAATAAAGGCGAAGGACTTTAATTTATGGGAAATTTCTCTCTCTAAAAAGGGAAAATTTCTCTCCCTAGAAATTATTTGGGTAAGGTAAAAACAAAATGGGGAAAGTTGGGCCTATTTATAGAAGGTTCCCAACCAAAACCTAGAACCCCTGGACAGCATACACGTGTTACAGATGGCCACCCACCACGTGGCCTTTATCTGTCTCCCTTTGTTCAAGTCGACGAGTTGAAGCACGTACTCGGAGAAGTTCGGATCACGAACGAACCTCGGAAGATGAAGTCTGACCTAATCCAAGGGGAATATGTTTGGGTCCATTTCCCAAGGGCCATGTTGACCATTTGCCGTAACCTTTTCTAGGGGCATTTCTGACATTTTGCTATTCGTAAGTCTTCCCTAGGAACACATCAGGCCATTCCCAGTGGTAGAACGAGGAGGACCATGATTCTATGTGAGGAAGATAGGGAGATTTGAGGGGTCTTTCCCAATATACTTGTCAGACATGGATGTTTCTACTAAGGGAATGGTGCGCTAAGGCGTGTAAAGGCCCAAGAGACGGCCGGCCCAATGGGGAGCCATCATCCAACCAGAAAATGTTCAAACCCTAGCTAGGGTTTGGAAGATCAAGGCCCTATAAAAGGACCTGCACACATCCCAAGAAGGTACACACAAAATATTCTCTCATTAATTACATATTTATTGCGCTTTACTCTCAGCACTAATTCTCTGAGTGCTCGAGTTCTAAGTGCATACCTACACTTTCTATTCGCCCCTAAGCCTCTCATGTGGACGAACTCTTCATTCGTGATATCGAACTAACTTAGGCATCAGAGGAATGATCCCTGACTTCGCCAAGGCAGTTCATGTATTCTCTCTTTACAGGTCACCTTAGACGAACAAGGAGTACCTTGGAGATCCTCACTCCTCAAGCAACTGAAAAAATTTGACCCTTTGAGTTTCAAGGGATCACTTTGATACCCAAGAACCCTCTAAACATCTGGGCTTTCAGGGATTATAATGCATATTCGATGTCGTTTGATTTCTCCATACCTTCAACCACGGGTTGTCTTGGCGCGCAAGGTTAAGGGAAGGTTCTAGAAGTCTTAAGGGTGATGTGAAATAACCATTTTGCACTTCGACTTTGTTTGACATCGAATTTTAGCAGTTTTCATGCTAAAAAGTTCAAGAAAGGTTCCCTAAGCTAGTTATCGTCATCCGGTCATAGGGGCGACACTGTTTTGGTGTCAACACATGCCTTTTGATGATTGGATGCCTTAATTCACTGCAATAATAAAAGCCAAAAACCTTTTAGAGATTAGCATGGATGAGCTCATGGGTTCCCTTCAAACCCATGAGATGTGGCTTGATTCTAAACATGCAGAGGCCGTAAGAAATAGAGGAGGAATGGCTTTTAGAGTTGATGAAGAGGGTGACTTAGAAATTAGTGATAAACATCTGAACATCCTGATTCAAAAATTCAAAGTTTGGATGAGAAGCAATGGAGGTGATCCCAAGAAAGTTGTTGGAAACTCAAACAAGAACACTGGGAATAATGTTATCATAGGGAACAACAACAAACCTGTTCCCAGTGAGGGTAACTGTCACAAGTGTAACAAATCGGGTCACTTCTTCAATGAATGTCCACTTTGGGATATTGAAATGCAAAAGAACATGGTTGTTAAGTGGAAGAATAATCAGAAGCAATATAAATGATTGTCATACTGGCGTGGGGTGATGAAGAAGATGATGATGATGAAGAGGAACTGGATATTAAAAGAACATGGCTGTCAAGTGGAAGAATAATCAGAAGCAATATAAATGATTGTCATACTGGCGTGGAGTGATGAAGAAGATGATGATGAAGAGGAACTGGATATTAATTAAGAGATAGAAAATTTGAGATTGATGGCTCATGGAGATATAGACAGAGACACTAAAAATAAGGTAACCATTAAGGTGATTTGTTCTCAGCTGAAGTTTATCATGCAATCATTTGTAAAAGACAAACTTTCTACAAGTCTAAGAAATATTAATTTTAGAAGTTTATGAGTCACTAGAAGAAATCCAAGATGTCTTGAAAACTGCTGAAACTGCTAAGGAACTTGAAAAAAATGACATTAGAAATTTGTCTAACACAAATGAAGCATTAAAATTGGAAAGAATAGAATTGTTAGGAAGAACTCTAAAGAATGAGAAATTGCTATAGGAACGTACACTAGAATTAGAAAAATTAACGTTCAGAAAGCCCTTGTTAGAGAGTCTAGACCAACTAGGGAACAAATCCAACTTCAAGATTTGAAATAGCAAAATAATGTTTTGAAAATTATGTTGGATAAGTTTCTCTAAAAATTTAAACTCTTTATCAGAGGAACATATTGTATGGTTCTAGGGAACAAAAGCCTTCGAAATTACATTCAAACAAACTTATAAAGTTGTTGAAAATGGACTTGGGTTAATTGGTAAAAAGAATAGAAATAGAAGAAAGTTGAAAAAGAAATATGATGTTTTACTAGAGAACAAAGTCTGTTTTAACTGTTGGAACCCATGATATATTAATTTTGATTGTCAAGAAATGCTAAGGGTAATTGAACGCAATGGAAATTTTGCACATGGATCATATGTTGTTGCTAACCCTAGGGGACCCTAGCTGGTTTGTGTACTCAAAATCAAGAACTAATCAACTTTGTAGGTTAAAGTGAGGGAGAATAATCATTAGTACCTAGACGATGGTTGTTCAAGGCATATAAAAGGAGACATCTCGACGACTTCCTCTCACTTTAAGCTTTTTGAGGAGGGTGCGAGACATTTTGAGACAGTACCAAAGGTACAATCATTGGTATAGGTAAGATAGGTAAGTCACATGCCCATGCGATTGATAATGTGTTCTTGATTTCTGATTGTAGTGTAATTTCGTAAGTTTCCAAATTTGTGATGTGGAAAATGTGTGGAAGCATATCCGAGTCATTGTCTTATGTTAACTGAAAGGAGACTCTGGTATTGAACATAACCTATTGGGTGATATTTGCATAAGATTATTGAGTGGAGACCTGTTTGAGAAACTCATATTAGCACATGGCTTGTAAGATTCAAGGAGTATGCATCATTGTCTATTTCTCCCCATGATTGACTAGGATTGTTTACTTTTTAAATGCATGGCACAGAGTATATTGTAGTCTAGGTCTTGTCCATAAAAGTATTTTCAAGAATGAAGTCCATGGCACCAAGGTCAACGCAAGGTCAAACTATCACTGTTCCTATGGTTTTAATTGTATTGTTTCTTTAAAAGGCCATATTAGAATTCATTGTTCCTTCAATTGTAGGAAAAAATTCTTTGGACACTTGGGAAGGTAATGACATTTGTAACGCGTTATAAGCTATACCCTTTTTCGAATTCTTTGGTAAAAGCCAGATTCTTCATCAAGAGTCTCCACATGCCTAGATAACCATCCTTTCTTATTGGGACTCTACAAGAATCAATTTGCTACCCCTAAAAGATCTCAAAATAGTCGTGTAAGTGTAGAAAAATGGATATCACTTTTTTATTCTACAAGGGACTCGGTCTCTTTTAAAAGCCTTCAATCTTCTCACTGAGTCCTCATAGCTACTAAAAGAACCCTCACTCTCTCCATCTCTCTTACAAAGGTATTGAGATCTAGCATTCATGGTACCAAGAAAAATTGCTCGTCGTCCAAGAAACACACTTTAAGATTTGGATTCCAATGAGAATGTGTATGATGAAATAATTGTGTAACTTGTCAGGTTATTACCCCAAAAAGAGCAAGTGATCGAATTCAGGGGGAAAAACAAAAGAACAAGATCTTAAATTCAGGGGGGACCCAAAAAAAAAAAGAGAAGAAAAGAAAAGAAAAGGGAGCCGTAAAAACAAGGAAATCAGCAGGTTATGAAAGTTCAAAACATTGTTGGCAATGTTATATAGAAGCTTATGAAAAAGCATAGGAACATACTAGTGTCAATGTTCCTCTCAACCATCACTTGACAGGAAGAGTACACAACTTCTAACTTAGACCACACTGCAGGTAGGATTGACGAATTGGTGTACAATATTGGTTAAATATGATTACATGTACATGGAGTAAGTGTCAAATAAGAGCAATGGGGAGAGGAACTCATCTTGTCACAACACCACAATGAACCCCTATGCCATGTTTGACAGTAAACACAAATGATCTTCTTTTATTTCACAACTATTATGCATTGGTTGTAATATAAGAACAATATGTGCTATGCATGAGACTTTGCATGAGACACTTGTTTTTTGCGTTGATTTGGCTCTTTTGGACGAGTGTTTTAGTGGACTTATTTTGGATGTTTTGCTCTTTGTTATGTATGATATTAGTGTCTTTTTGATGATGTCAAGAGAGGGAAGAGATTTTGATGCATGTTTCGGATGTCTTGCAGGTTGTATTTCTAATAAGAACTATCAAGAGTTGTCCCTTTCATATTCTTGTGTACACATCACTCATGCGCTTCGATGATATGTCATTATTTATATCTTGATTGGTTTACACCCTGATATTGGCATATTCATGATTTTTTTTTTTAAGATAACATCAATGACTTGCAATCATCAAAAAGGGGGAAATTGTTAGCACTTTGTGTCGAATTTATCATTTGGTTTTGACGATGACAAACCGATGAAGTCATGAGGTTATTAACTTGAGTTTGTGTGTTAGTTGTTGTTCTTTTATTGGTGCAAAGATTGATCCAAGGGTGGTGCGAGCATGTCGAGGACTAGCTCAAGACCATAGAGCTTGAAGAATATCAAAGCGCTAGTGTTGAACAAACCAAGAACTTGATGAGAATCATGGAATCAAGAGTGTATTGTGTCTACGGATCTTTATATTTATGTAATGGGAATATATTTTGTTAAGGTGAGGTTGACACAGATAAAAGTGTCGATTAATTAAGTATTGAACAAAGCAAGCATTGAGGTTAGTGATGCTATACTACAACATGAAGAGTTGAATCTGTATAAACATCTGTTTTTACAGCGGAACAGTTAATGTTCCTCTAAGATGTCCGTACAGATTCATATCATGAGTGTTGCATAACGTTACGTTAGTACTTAGTAGTTTGCATAAACTAGTATATTTAATATTCCAACTAATTAAAAAGAGTTTTGGAAAAGATAAGAATCCTAAGCAGATTTGGAATCTTATATTTTCATTTTCATCTGAAAAAAATATCCTAAAGATATTTTTGGAATATTAGGTATTTTAGTTGAGTTAAAATAGCTGTAAAATAAGAGTTATATTGAGAATAAATCTTAAGGTGAGTTAAACTAAGGAAGGTTTCTTACTTACCAAGTTTAATCCAACTAAAAGATATTTATTTATATCCAAGAGTTTTTATTTTGAAAGACTCTTATGGCAGCTAGGTTAACCTGCTAGGCATCCCTAAGGCTATATATTAATGTGATACCCCACATCATCCACAAGGGAATTACCGAGAGCATTTCACATATCGTTTGTGTCATAAAGGAACATATAAACTGCTCCGAGAACAGAAGCTCCAACACTTGAAGACATTCAAATACTTGCGTCTCTCAAAGTCTCGCCACTAGGATTTAAACTCCAAACTATTTCTTTTACACATTTTGTACTTAGGGTCCGAGTAGATCTTAGGTCGGTCGGAGTAGACCGAAGTTGAATGTCGGAGTGATCAGGAGAAAATTGGAGTAGATCTTTGTAGTGGAGTCGGAGTAGACTCTTTATGGGTTGTAACTTAGTCGCTTGAGGGAGTACTCAAGATTGGTCTAGGTTGTAATCTTTCATCTCATAGTTGAGCTTTAAATCCTATGAGCGTAGGTAGTGGTTTTACCTCTAGGAGGGTTTTCACTATAAAAATTCCCCTTGTCAAGCAATTCACTTTATATTCCACCGCTATATATCTCAAGTTCAAAAATTGTTTGACAGCAGAGGAACACAACTATGTCGTTCGCACCCCCGGATTGTTTCTAAAATTTACTCATGTTTGTAGTTAGTGTTAAGAGGCTTTTAGCTCATCCAAGATGGGTCACTACATAGCCTGAGTTGAGGTACATATGGACGTGTTCGAACATGTGTGGCACTGCTCTTTGAAATTCAAACTCTGAACCACAATAGTTAGCTCAAATTTCTTTGAGAACTTGTATTGCTCCAATCGCTCTTTATGGATCTGCACATCTGGTTTCATGAGAAAAGACAATCACACTTTAAGTGAAATCAATAACTAGTTTTGTACATTTTGTTATATTTATTTTATAAGTAAGTTTCTTTATTCAAAAGATAATCACCAATTCTTGTGTACACCCTATGCATACTATATATACTATTATTACAATAGCAATCACCCCTTATTACATGGACTTACCCAACAAACATAAGAATCACCCCATAAGAGGATGCTGCTATTTTTATTTGAGGTAATTCTCATGATACGAGTGGGTAATTTCTAATGTCACAATAGGTGATCACTAGACAGGCTAAAAGATAAATGAAATACAGGTACAATAGCATGAGCACACCACCTTTCCTCCTTATCAGTTTAGTTCAGTTTCCTTTGTTCTACAAGAGATTCCTATTTATAGTTAGGAAAAAGTCATTCAAATTACATATTATCTGAACTTGTTTGGAAGTTGATGACTGAAGAGAAAGGAAAAGACTGAAGGGGAATTTGGGGAGCGGAGGGAAAATGAGGCGAGAACTTCACTACCATTGACCTCTATTCACACCGTTTTCATTCTCCCCGTAATGGGAGTAGTGAAAGAAAAGAAAAATGTGACAATCAAGGTGAAAGAAATCTCTTCCACTCCAATTCCTTCCCTCCCATTGATTTGGTTCCTTCCCTTTCATTCTTGAACTCTCAAATAGGTTGTTATTGTTTTTCAAGTTAGAAAATGAAGAGGAAGGAGGACAACGTGGGAGAAATAAAAAAAGCTTTCATTACGAAAATGATTGTGAACAGCTCACCTCCATTCACCTTCGTTTTTCTAATTTCAAATGCAATAATCAATTCATTTGATAAATTTCTACTAGCCGATGTACGGGCTCGCACAAAGAGGAGATGAAGTTAGCACACCAGCGCAATGAGGTTTCATCTCGAAATTAATAAACAATAGGTGAAGTAACCTACTAATAGACTTCTATACTAGTCTCCTCTATTCTCATATTTCAATGTTAGATTTTCCCTATCACAACGTCAATTTATTTTATCTTTCCTATACAAAAAATTTCAAATAGGACTGAAGAACTATTTTGCTGCTTTCGTGTTTTGTGGATGGGATAGCAATACACTCAGTTTAATAGAATAGGAACTACATATCCAATAAATAAGTGACGCATAGGGTGGAGAAAAGTGGACATAGGGAAAAAATATAGGAAAATATTTTTATTTGGGAGCGATTTTTTTTTGTCCTCTAGGAAAGAAAACTTAGACATTGAGAGGAGAAAAATATGGGAAAGAATATAGGTACGAAATCAGAATAAAGAAAAGACTAGATATTCAAAATATAACCCTGATTTCACCACCACTTGTTTTTTCAATGAATATTAATTATTGAATATCTTTAGTTAGGCCATTCTTTTTTTCTTTTTTTTTTTTTGGAAAAACGAAATCAACATTCAAGATTAAAAAGGTAAGGAGGTGATGAGGAGGAGATGGAGTAGGAGAACAAAAATAAAGTTATCGATTAATATTCAAACTGTGACAACACCATTGTATAGTTGAAAAAGATGAAGAAAAAGAAAACAATGATGACGATGAAAGACAAAAATCTTAATTTTATTTTAGGATATATGTTGTAAAAATAAAAGTAGCATTTTTTTAATAACTTATAATTTTATATTTGCCACTTCTCTGGAACGATGATTACTATGTACCTCACCTTCTAGGAAAAGTGGATACACAAAGTCCATCTAATATCCCTAGGTAGGAAAGAAATACGCACCAAACCCAAAACTGCATGATGGTTATGGTTTGATTCTCAAATATTACAACTACACCCAATGATTCAGTTTGAGGAATGATCCCCATCCTGATAAGTCTCCTCTTCGTCTTCACCATGTCAATAAACAATAGCCAAACATAGATTTCAATTCTGTGAGGTATCAAACCCTTCCATACACCCTGGATCGTGGTGAGAATGTGGGCCTTATTATTCATTTGCAAGTCATCACGAAATAATATAACAGAGAACATCACATTTTGAGTTGCTTTCCACACTAAATCATCACCATCACCATCATACAATTGTACCGCTTCTAGCTCCATGATTGGTTGTTGCTAAAGGATTTTTTTTCCCCCTCAAACATGTTCCTCCTCCACGCCAAAGTCCAACACAGTTCAGACCCATCCCAAAAAGACGCATTTGTAATTGGCTTATCTTGTTCGGGTGATACACTATTCAATCTTAGCTACGTATTTTTTAAGGGTTGGCCCCCCACCCACATATCTTCCCAAAATTTGGTATCCTCGTTGTTCCCCACTTTAACCCCATATTATTCTCAATGATTGCCTCTTTTTTTTTTT